>QKYT01000247.1:85050-95074 GCA_003550305.1 Glomus cerebriforme
GGCATTTCGGCGTTTCGGCACTATATTAGAGGTTTCACTTTTCGGCATTAGGCCAAACAGGTTTCGGCAAGCAATCTTAAACTATGGCTATTTTTTGAGCTAACAATCAATCTGAAAAAATATCTTTTGATAGTGAAATATATGCTGATCGTAAGGTTGCCTGCCTAAACCTCTTCAAAATTCTATGATTAGTTTCGTTAAAATTTTACTATAGATTTATTATAATTTAGGCAAAGTTTTAGCAGTTTTGGCAATTATAATAGGTTTTGGCAGTTTTACTTTTCTTCAGAGTTTCGCCAGTTTTTTAATATAACTTTAATATAGTTTTAATATAATTTCACTTTTCAGCGAAACGTCATCTTGCCTAAACCCCTAAGTTTCGGCAAGCAACCTTAGCTAGTCATAATATTTTAAGAAATTTAATGAAGAAAGGATTTTTAATTGTTTGCCATGAAATTCCATAAATAACAAATGCTTTAATAAAAGCACAGTCAATTTCTTTAATTCTTTCATCAGTTAATTTGGTGCTTTCAACATAATTTACAACTTTTAACTGCATTTTTTTATTAAATTTATATTTTTTTTCAGTAGATGTATTTGTTTCTTCTATAGCTTTTATTGTTAAACAGTTGAAAAATAAGTTTTTAGCATCGAGTAGTACTTTTAGTTATAAATTTACCAGGTAGTTTTCACATACTTCTGGAGATCCTTTATACCAAAACTTGTTACAAAAATTACAAGTAGCATTATAATGAACTTTTGAAATTTACCAGCCTTAACTAATATAAGTTTTTCATATAATAGATTTTGGCCTACCACTTTTATTTTTAGAAGAATTTACATCTTTACTTGTATAGATATATTAAAAAAAATATGTCAAATAAGTTTAAAGTAATATTTGAAACTTGAAACTGAGAGAAAAATGCATTAATAGTTGACCTTTTATTTAATTAAAATAGAAAAATTTTTTCAAGTAGGCTATACTATATTGTTAATGCCTTTTGACTATTTTATTAATTTGATATTTAATTATTTTCATTTTATTAAATAAAAATTAATTATCTTCAAAAGTTTAAATGTTTTTCGTTATAAAAAGATTGAAACTTTTATTAAATTTAAAAATAAATTTTTTTTATCATCATGTGAATTTCAGTATTGGATATATCGGATAATATCAGAAAGTTTAGGAATTTTGGATACATATCAGATTTTTATTCTGATTACAGAATTTAGGAATTAGATTTCAGACTATTTGACAAATCTGATATATATCAGAATTAAAAATAGAGTTTAGCCTGAATTATTAATTATCATAATGATAATTGACGATGCACTTATTTATTAAATATTATTACAATGATAATTGACAATACAGTTATTTATTGAATATTATCACAATGATAATTGACAATGCACTTATTTATTGAATATTATCACAATGATAATTAACAATGCACTTATTTATTAAATATTATCATAATAATAATTGACAATGCAGTTATTTATTAAATATTATTACAATGATAATTGACAATGCAGTTATTTATTGAATATTATTACAATGATAATTGACAATGCACTTATTTATTGAATATTATCACAATGATAATTGACAATTTACTTATTTATTGAATATTATCATAATGATAATTGACAATGCAGTTTTTTATTAAATATTATCACAATAATAATTGATGATGAAGTTATATATTAGAAAGTTTTGGAGCTAAAAAATATGTTGATCAATACTATTAGTTGTTTAACATGTTGTAAAATACCTGTATACTGGAGTTTATCAATACATGCAGTTAATATATGCATTTTTCTATATTAACAGTTATTAAACACATTATATACTATTACGTAATACCTATATATCAATGTCACTTAATATTTTTTCAATATAATAAATAGCCAGTTATAATAAATAATTATTATATAATTATAATTTTATTTATTTTAAATTTACTTATCTAATAAATATATTAAAAAATAATTTTNTTATAAATTATAATTAAAATTTTATTAAAATTTATTAAAAATCTTTAAAATCAGAATTTGGATTATTATATTAGCCAATATTAAACATAATTCCAGCCAAATTCAAAAATAAAGTGAGTTAAAACCATCCAGAAAATTTTAATTTTCACTTTTTGTAATATCTTACTATTGATACTTCTTCTTTTTGTCATTATGAATAGGTGGAGGAAACAGCAATGGCTCTTTTTCTATAGGTACTAATAACATTTACCCATCCATAGAGGAGGAGCTTTTCGCAAGATTAATTAAAAAAAAATTAAAATTGAAAAAGAAAAAAAAAATGAAAAAAACTCATTATATACTTTTTTTGTATCATGTATATAGTTATAGCTGAAATTGTTTTGTAAATTTCATATTTCAAAATTACGTTATGTAATAATAATTACAGATTCCTTAATTAATTACGAGTTCCTTTATTAATTATAGTTTCCTTAATTAATTACAGGTTCCTTTATTAATTACAGATTTCTTAATTAATTATGAGTTCCTTAATTAATTACAAGTTCCTTTATTAATTACGAATAATACTAATATAACTCTATGCATATAGTAACTATGCGAACTTAAATCTTAGAAAAACAACGTAAAATACACAAATTTAAAATTTAGGTTAAAAAATTAAATGTTTATTTTATTTTATAACTAATTATATAATACATTATATTTTTTTATTGAACATGGTTTATCCTTTACAAAAATAAGAAAAAAAACTAAACACTAAATCTCAATCAAAGTTCTGGCCTATTGCAATATATCAAGGTTATTTTCTACAAAATAAAGCAAAAAAGAAATGTTGAAAGCCTAAAATATTTCTTTTAAGTAAATTCTAAATAGAAATCCATTAACATACCTGAAGTCTTCAATACTATTCCCTACAAAAAAGAAATATTAAGATGTTCCTTTAAGCAAATTCCAACCAAAATTCTGCAAAATATATACACCTTCAACTCTTCAAAGCTGTTCCTTATAAAATAATGAAAAAAAGAAATGTTAGAATATTTTTTTAAGCAAATTCTAACAAAAATTTCACAAAATATATACTTGAAATCTGCATTCAATTCTTCAAAGTCATTCCCTATAAAAATAAAGAAAAAAAGAAATATTAGAATGTTTCTTTAAGCAAATTCCAATAAAAATCTAACAAAAATATATACCTAATACCTGATTTACCTTTCGCCACAGCATGATAATCGACTCCCACAGCACGGTTCACTTCGAATTCATCAAACTGAAAAAAAAACAATTAATTAATTAAAATTAATTAAATAATTAATAAAGTAAATTAGTTAGAAGTCCACATTCAATTTTTCAAAGTCATTTCCTATAAAAATAAAGAAAAAAGAAACTTTAGAACGTTTCTTTAAGCAAATTCCAACCAAAATCTCACAAAATATATACCTGAAATCCGCATTTAATTCTTCAAAGTTGTTTCCTATAAAAATAAAGAAAAAAAGAAATGTTAGAATGTTTCTTTAAGCAAATTCCAACCAAAATCCCACAAAATATATACCTGAAGTCCGCATTCAATTCTTCAAAATTGTTTCCTATAAAAATAAAGAAAAAAGAAATGTTGACTATTTTTTAAGCATATTCTAACCAAAATCCCACAAAAGATATACCTGAAGTCTGCATTCAATTCTTCAAGATCATTCTCTATAAAAATAAAGAAAAAAGAAACATTAGAATGTTTCTTTAAGTAAATTCTAACCAATACCCATTGCAATGTACCTGAAGTCTGTTTTTAAGGCCATTTTTGTCTCCTAATCAGCTAATCTATTATAAAAAAGTTTTTTATAAAAAAAATGTAATAAAAAAAATTTTCAGTTTGTTTTTATAAAAAATATAAGTATATAAATAAAATATTTCAGTTTATTTTTTTTCATATTTTAAAAGTCAGAGATATTTAAAAAACTATATTTAAATAAATAAAAAATTTAGATCGGTAAAAATGAGATTAATAAATAAAAATTTATCAATCTTATAGAAAAAAATGACCATCTATAAACTCTCAGTTTAACTTTATGCAAACATAACTTTTTAATTTCATATAAACTACATAAACACAGATTATAAATCATGAAAAAAATAATTTTTATTTCAAAATATTAATATTTTAAAATAACTGATTCAAAGTTTAATATTTACCCAGTTGATAGCATCCAACATCCTATTTTAATGATCACCAAATTGTTCTTGCAATAAAGCATTACATCAAACTCCTTTTCTCTATGATCAACTGGTTGTCTTTCAATACACACTTTTACAACTTGCATTTCAAGAAGTCAACGTAACTCTTCAGATACTAAGTTTAAGTATTCATCAATTCTACTATTATTATTCATACCATCCTCAACCTCAACCTCATCATCGTCATAATCATAATCATCTTCTACTTCAACAATATTATCTTCAGCAAGGTGTTCAGACAAATTTTTTTCAACTTTCTCATAAAATTTCTCTTTTGATAAACCTTGATATACATATTTCAATTCCGCTTTAGCATTAGTAATGTAATAGACATGCAATTTGGCCATATTTTGTATACGATTTATTTCTAATCTTTTTAATTTTGTTAAAAAAAAATAATAATTTATTGAATTATTAATTATCAGTTGTATAGATTATAGAATTTGTATAAATCAAAATTAAATTTCCTACCTGGTTCTATGTTTATTCATTATCTATCCTAATACAGAAAATATTCATTCGCATCCTGCATTATGGGGTCTTATTGATAAAACTTTAAAAGCTAAATCTCAGATAAAATTTCTATCATTATTTTCTTCATATGTTAACTTCCACCAGCTTTGAACTGTATATACTTCATCGATAAATTCATGATCATACGGAGCTTTTTTATTTCTATAATTAGCAAATTGACCTATCAAAATCTGATTAGAATTTTTTCCTCTACCCATTTTAAGCTATATTTCTTGAATTTCGTATTTAATTACTTTGCAAAAAGTCTTTGTTTTCATTTCTTCATCTTAATATAAATAAATAATAAATAAATAAATTGTTAAAAAAAGTAAATCATGATTAAAGTATAATTACCTCTATATTTTGGATGTAATATATATGCGAGCATATATAATTTAATATCGAATTATTTCCATCTTTTGTAAAAAATATTAATGCATTCATTACGAAATGATATCTGTTATGTTTCTAGTAAATTCTTAATAGCAGTGAAAAGCTTAATTATTTCAATGAAACAATTAGCCAAAGTAGTGATTTTAAATTCAAGACATTTTAATGGTTTTTTAATTGGTTCAATAACTAATACCAATTCTTCTAAATCAACATAAAAATGCCGATTAGAAATAATTTTTTTAATATCACTACTTAACGTATCACCATCTTGTGCTACAATCTGCTCATTATAATAATAAATAATAATTAATTAAATTTAAATTTAAAATTAAATTATTAGAAAATTACTTACATCTTTTAAAATAGTCTCATAAGATAAAATGGAATTTGTACAATTGAATGCAGTAATCCAATGTGTTTTGACATATGATTTTAAACCACTATTCTTTACCATTTTTTCCAGTATTTCCGTACATAAGATCTCTCCAGCTATATGAGAAGCTTTAAAATATTTGATAACCTTTATACATTTTTTTAAAAGTTTCTCAGCAAAAGGCAATTTATATATATCATTAGTGATCAAATTGATGTAATGATTAATACATCGAATTGGCATTATACTTTGATATTTTCATTAACAATTTTTTTTGCTTTTTACTTTGATATTTTCATTGACAATTTTTTTTGCTTTTACCATAGAAGTTGCATTGCCAGACATTATTGCCAAAAATTTCTCTGAATCAACTGACTCAATCACTTCAATTATTTTTTTGGTAATAAAGGAATGGTATAAGATTCTTTAGAAAAATTTTAAATGAAATGGATATATTCTTTTTCACTCTAAGTAAAAATAATAAATATGTAAAATGATTGTCTTACTGGTGATGTCCAGTCATCTAACCCTTTGAAATTAAAAATTAATTATGCATGTAGATCTTTTAAAATAAAATTTAATATGAATAATTAAAATATAAAATAAATACCTAACATCGCACAAGTTTCATTTTTAAGTATTGTGATGAAAGTATATAAGCTGAACATAAAGTTTTAACAAAATCTTTAAAAAATGGATGCTGTACTAAATGGAATAGGATATCACAACAAATAAACAATTTAACAAGGATCTGATTTGCTAATTGTATTTTTGAGTTAGTAATATTAAGAGATTTATAATATTCATCAATTTGTTGCTAATTACTATAATGAATCTTTACTTTTTTTAATGGTCTATTATCATCATTGATAGAATGATCTAAATTTCCTCTATCTCAAATAATATTCATATATCTTTCTTTAATTTTATAATCTGCATTAATACATCGAAAACTAATATAAGTTTTAATTTCATCTGTTTTAGCATTAGCTTTTTTTTTCCAGCTACATTCTTTACATTTAGCATCACAATGACCTTGAACTCATGGGCCTATTTTTATAAAAAAATCCCAAATGTCATTTTTTAGTTTTTCAGGTTTTCTTTTTTTAGCAACATTTATTTTATTTGCATCTATATCATCATTATTATCTTCAGGATTTGGTGATATTAAAGTGTTTACTTTTTTTCTTTCATATGGTATATTTTCCTTCTAGTGGTTTTTTAAAATATGAAAGTTTTTTATTATCATGAAAAAGGTTTTATTGGTGTTAATTGTAAGACAAAATTCTTAAATCCTTAATTTGGATATTTAATGTAATGTATAACTAACTGATAATCATTTATATATATATGCTATAATTAATTATTAATTTTGTATATCGAAATTAATTACATATACCAGAATTAATTACGTTTACCAAAATTAATTATGTACAGTCAGGCCCTTATATAATCATCTCCTATATAATCACACCTTTTTATAATCACCTATTTTTATGTAACTGACTTAAAGTTAGTCAAAAAATCCTTCTTTAATCACATACATATTATAATTACTATCACTAAAAAATAATTAAATGTACATATTAGTTTTATTAATATAAAAATCTCTTTATAATTACATAATTTCTGATTGGCTGTAGATTTTAGTGATCATTTGCATTGTACATATATAAACCTATATAAACGCGCAGTATTTGCAGTTTTAAAATGCCACTTTACCTTCTACACATAATATTATGACTCCAGAAAGATAAGTTAAAAAATATAGGTCAGCTATTAGTGATGACATTAAACATCAAATTTGTGAATAGACTGAAGCTAATAAAAGTAAGACATACATAGAAATTGCTAATTACTTTAATAAAAAATACCCAAATTTAACAATTGAAAGAAGTACAATATCAAAAATCTTATTACAGAAAGAAAAGTGGAAAACTGTATTAGAAAATGAATAATCTAATAAAACTTTTAAATATAAATTAGTTAAATTTCCTATGCTTGATTCTGCTATGAATATTTGGGTAAAAAATGTAATAGCAGGAAGTGTAGTTTTTACAGATTTACTTATTAAAGAAAAAGCAAAAATTTTTGCTAAAGCGTTTAATATACAAGAAAATCAGTTATGTTTTTCTAATGGATAGTTAAATAGATTTAAAAAATGAAATAATATTCGAAAATATCATTTGTATGGAGAATCAGGAAGCGCATCATTAGGATTTCTTCTAGAAGAAAGAATAAAATTACACTAACTTCTAAGTCGATTTACTCTTGATTGAATCTATAATATTGATGAAACAGGTCTTTTTTATAGAATGACACCAAATCAAACACTTTCATTAAGACCAATTCTTGGTCAAAAAAAATAAAACCTGAATAACTGTTTTACTTGGTACAAATGCACTTGGTACAGATAAATTAAAACCATGGGTAATTGGTAATTCAAANCNTCCAAGAGCTCTTTCTNNTATTAATTTTGATCATCTTCCAGTACATTATCATGAAAATCCTAAAGCATGGATGAATTCTGCAATTTTTAAAAAGGTAATTTTATAATTATTACATTTTTATAAATAATAAAATAATAAAATAATATATTAATATTATAATACTGTATTTATAGGTGTTGTTAGATATGGATAGGTATTTTCAATTACAAAATAAAAAAATTTTACTTTTAATTGATAATGCTTCTTCTCATTTTGATCCAACTTATTATTTACCAGATGAAGTAAATGATAATAATAAAACAGAAGCATCTACTAGTATAACACGTAAATATAATTTTATTGTTATTAATATAAATTTTTATTTTAAATTAAATGAGATTAAATTTATAAATTTATTTTATAGAAAATCAGAATCGTAATGATGGTAATTATAAATCAAGAAGGTGACAACCTGATATTTCTCAGATTTAATTAATACATGTTGAAGTAGCTTTTTTACTACCAAATACAACAAGCCATTTTTAACCTCTTAACATTGGAATCATTGCAAGTTTTAAAAACCATTATAAAAAAAATTATTGTTGTTATATGTTGAGATTATTTGAAGAAGGTAAAGATATTAATAAAGAAAAAATTAATATCAAAGATTCTATTAATTATTTAGCAGAAGCATGGGATAGTGTTACTAAAGAAATGATCATGAATTGTTGAGTGAAAACAGATATATTATCTTTTTCAAATAATGAAGATATAGCAAATGCAATACAAGCTCAACAAGAAAAAGCAGATGATGAAATAGTTAATATTGAAGAAATAATTAGAGAACTTAATACATCATGATGATCATGGTATTGCATTGGCAAATGCAATTAATGATTACTTTTGTGATATGAGAAAAAAAATTCAGACTGAAAATATTTTAACTGATGACGATATTGTAAAATTAGTTCAAGAAATGCATGATGATAAAGATGATGATGATTTGGAAAAAGAGGAAATACAAGTTTCTTTAAATGATACGTTAAAATCTATAGAAACTTGGATAAAATTTTTTGAACAGCAACATTCTGATGAATTTAATGTTAAAGGTTTATATCTTTTTAAAAGATATCTTAAAACTAGCTATGGTCCGGTGCAAAAAGATTTGTACACCAATAAAACACACAATTAAAAAAATTTTTGTTAAATAATTTTTTTTTTTTATTTAAATAATATCAATATAATACGTATTGGGGAGTACAAAAATGTGAAAATCAGATTAAATCACGTGATAATCATCAGAACTACTATAATCATCAAATTTGTCATCAATTAATTGTGCGCCTTCGTCAGACTCAAAATATTCCTTGGTATTTTTTAACGCCCTCCTCCAAAGCCCAATAATAACTTGCGAGGTAATTTTATGTTTAAATGCATCTAGAAGTTTATTTCAAACAGATAAAAGGTTTGGATGTGGGCCTGAACGTGCAACTTCACCCTTTACAACTGACCAAACACCTTCGATAGGTTGAAGTTCACAATGGTATGGAGGGGTAAAATTAACTTCATGCTCATACTGTTCTGCTACTTTAATACAAGAAAATGGAACTTTTTCTTTATTTATTTGCACTAGTTCTAGAAGTTCTGGCTTTCTTAATTCACTAAAAAAAACAATGTCATGTGCATTTAGCCAGTCAACTATTTTTTGTTTTTTTTGTGCTTGAAGTTGGAATACTTTCAACTCGCCATTTATGATAGCTAGCTCCATCCATATGGATGGTTACTGAACCATATTTTTCATGAAGATTTTTACACAAAGTTGAAAAAAGGTCCTCAAATATTTCTGCATTAAAATTTCCATGATAATTTATCTGATTTGGAATGATATTGGCATCTTTCACAACATCGGGAATGTTGTCCCATTCTTCAGCATTGTTTCTTTTCTGACCCCGATTTCCTGGAGGTTTGATTGTTGGATCCCAAATGTGAATAGAGTTTGGAACAAGCTCGCCATGTAATTTGTTGGAGGACTCATTTCGGAATACAGTCGTCCCCCTCTATAGTCACCCCCTGTATAAGCACAACCTCT
>QKYT01000247.1:97509-141738 GCA_003550305.1 Glomus cerebriforme
ATATGAAAATTTATTATATATGTGATTATATAACAAAAACCCTTTTTATAAGAACACCTCACTATAATCACAGTGTTTGGTGGTCCCGAAGGGTGTGATTATAGAGGGGGACGACTGTACAATAATAGCCCCAAAAATCACTACCAATGGACCATGCCCAGGTGATAAAACAACACCTTGATGGGGAACCCATGTGTTACGTGAAGTGTGATGAAGGTGGCAATAAGACTCATCAAGAAAAACTTCTGGGAGGCGTGGAACATCATTTTTACCTTCCAAATTGGCAAAACAAAAATGAAGATAATGGCAACGGAATGCAACATTATTTGGTGACTCATGAAGGATATTTCTACGCTCTCCTTGGTCAAAATAATATCCCAAGCGGTGTAATATCCATAGGAGCTTCCATTTAGAAATGGTAAGTCCTTGTTCAGAAAGATACTGTCTCAGGATAGGTGTGGAAAGATGCTCACCCATTTTATTGGCATTTAGAATTTTCATACGCAAAAGCTCAGATATGTTTTCATCAGGTTCTAATGTAGGTCGTCCGAGAACTTTGTGTGGTATAAATGTATTATCACCACGGCTATTCCAGTCTGCAACTACACTTCCAATTGTACCCTCCGATACACCTAACACCTCAGCAACCTGCGTGCATAATGATAGCTTCTGAAGGCTTTCTTTTATGGACTTATCCCCCTTAAGTAATTATGAACATTAATTATCATTGATTTTTCGTTGTCTGTTAGCAGTGCACCATTCCGTTTTAAGAAAGGAGGATTCATGGTATAATAAAAAAATCTCTGGGAAAAAATGTATTCGATCATATTCTAAAAAATACTTTATTTTCAGCCCACCTTGTTATGGTAGTACAATATTTATCTTGATATAAATCTTTTTCTTTTTTGGCAGTGTACAAATATTTTTGCACCAGACTATACTAAACGCCTAGAATAAATATAGTTTTTTTTGCAGATTTAAAATGTAAGAATAAGAAGTAGTTACGTGCAGTGTTGTACATGGATACTGTTCGCAGCATTTTGCTTGGACAACTATGTCCGTGTCCGCTATCTATTGTCTATTTTCCAAAAATGTCCCGATTAGTGATTGTTATACGGATGCGTCCAGATATTTCTAAAAATAGTTCGGGACAAAATTATATGTCCGAAATATCCAATTAAGCCACAAAAAAAAATTTTTTTAAAAAATTTTAATATACTTTGGTAAATCAATATATTGTCAGAACTAATGTTAAAATAAGTATCCGTTTGATTATGATACTTATAAACAATTTGATAATAATATTTGGCATTATTGGTACTATATAAGTATTTCAACAAATGAATTAGGCATTATAACGTGTAGGATTTTTGGTATTTGTATAAATGCAGCTTCTGTAGAGAGATTGTGGAGCTGTATGGATTTTTTGCAAATAAAGAGGCGTAATAGATTAATGTTATATTTTATAATTTATTTTGTATTTTATTTTATTTTTTTTTTTATCTTTTTTTATTAATTTATTAATTTTATTTTAATATTCTAATTTTTATATACATAGTTATCAAAAGCTCTTTAAATGAGCAAATTAAGAGCCAATATTACATATAATTATTGTCTTAATAATAATTCAATATTTATAGTAAATGAAGATAATGTTAATAATGTATGTTAATACTAATCATAATCAGAAAATAATAACAATGGTTTAGTTATTAATTTAGAAAATGAAACTGAATTAGAAGATTTGGATGATAAAGGTGATAGATCAGATGATGAATCAGATGGTGAATTTAATCTTCAAGATTGGATAGAAATACTAGAAAGGGAGAAAAATTCTGAATTTGAATTTGATGAAGAAATTGATGAAAGTAGTAATACATTAAATGATATTACTCATCCTGTTAATGATTTAAATGCTAAATGGAATTTGTTAACACTTTTTAAAGTTAATGCAAGTATAGATTTAGCATTTTAATTGAGAACATTTATGTATCGCAGATTACTTTAATTAGGGGATTATATAAAATTAAGTTATAAATAGAGATGCATATTGTATTACAATTTGCATATTATTAAGGGGCAAAAACTATATAAAGAACCTTTGTTCGCAGGTGGATGAGAGGTTTGGAAGATTTGGAAAAAAGTTAATATTTCGCAAATTTCTTAGATTTTAAAGTTATTTTCTTTACTAATAAAATTTTATGAGTTTTTATCTNATTTTTATGAATAAAGATTCATTTAAAAGAGAAAAAAGTTCTACACATTATTTTTTAATTTATATAAATGATTTTATTATATTTTAATTACATATTATCATATTAAATTTATAAAAATTTTTATAGATAACTTAAAAACTTTTAAATCACGTGATATATATAAATATCCAAATAAATGTCTGAGACATTAAAGATGTTGGACATGAATAGGAACTGTCCAGTTCTGGACGTCCAATATCCAAGTCCAAGTTCAATGACAATACTGGTTACGCATATTTATGTAATAATACGATTTTCACATTTTGCATAATTGTGTAATGTGAAAAAATATAAATTAAGTTTAAGATCAGATGGATAGGTGGTAAGGGAACTGAAAGAAGGGATTCATTAAAGTTTTTTTTTAAAAAAAAAATTTGTAAATTCTAGTTGTTATTATTATTATTATTTTAAAATTTTATTGTAATTTTTATTATAAAGTTTTTTACAAAAAAAAATTTTTACAATTATATTTTAGTAAAGATTTTACATGTTAATTTATAACAAATTTTATATTAATAGTTTTATCTTTATAAAATCACATTATTATATTTTTAATATAATGGTGAATATATAGGGGTTTACTTCTATGTAATCACACTCCTATATAATCACTAATTTTAATGTAATGGACTTGGTAATTATAGAGAGGTCTAACTGTATACTAAAATTAATTATGTATACTGAAATTATTTTTGTATTTACAAAAATCATATGATTATTCAGAAATAATTACAGAATTATGTAATTACATAATTCCTTATTACAAAATTAATTTTGGTTATAACTATAATCATATGTATCACATGATACGAGCTGCAGTTTATTTTAAAAAAAAATAATTGCATATCATGCTTATTAATTAAGCTGCAGTTACAGTTTATTTTAAACCTTAAATCAGCAACTTTTAATTACCATTTGAACTTAGTTCTGGAAATTAAAAAATGGTAAATTGTGAAACTTACCATTTTTTTCAATTTTTTTTAAAAAAACGTTTTTAACATTTTTTCTTTTTTCTTTTGTAAGTCTCTTAGTTTTTGGTCTGATATTGAAAAGTGAAAACTAGTAAGTTTCTTTGTGAAACTTACCATTTTTTTTTTGTTTTTTTTTAGAAATGCTTATTAACATTTCTTTTTTTTTCTTGTAGATTCTTCGAGCTCTTCAATCTGGACTGGAAAGAAAAAACGATAAGTTTTTTTGCAAAACTTATCATTTTTTTCATTTTTTTTAAAGAAACATTTCTAACATTTTTTCTTTCTTTTTTTGTAGATTTTCTGTGCTTTCAGTTTGATACTGAAATCAGAAATAGTAAGTTTCTTAAGTTTCTTTAGGAAATTTACTGTGTTTTTTTTGTTTTCTTTTATTAGAAACGTTTTTAAAGTTTTCTTTTTCTTTTCTTTTATAGGTTCTCTTGGCTTTCAGATTAGTATGTGAAATTGGGAAACAATAAGTTTTTTTGTAAAACTTGTCATTTTTTTCTTTTTTTTAAAAATGGTTTTTAATAGTTCTTTTTCTTTTTTTGTAGATTCTCTTTCAGTTCGGACACTTGGAATTAGGAAACGGTAAGTTTTGTAACAAAACTTACCATTTTTTTTTGTTTTTTTAAATAGAAACATTTTAATGTTTCTTCTTTTTTCTTCTTATAGATTCTTGGATTTTATTTCGGATATGAAAGTTTCTTTATAAAATTTCTATCTGATACATTTACTTAAAGAACATTAGTAAAAATAATATTAACATTTATTTTTTTATTTTTTTTGTAGAATCAGGATTTTTTCAATTTTGATTTGGAAATCTGATAAGTTTCAAAGTTATAACTTCGAAACTTTCTTTTTAGAACGTAAGTTTTATAATGAAATTTCATGTTTTTTTTAAAAAAGTTCAAACTGAATATTTTTTCTTTTTTGTAGGTTTGCTTCTGAACTTGAGAAACTGAAATATAAGTTTTGTAACAAATATTTTATTATGAAACTTCATTTTTTTTGGGTTTTTTCATTAAGAAATATTCTAACTGAATGTTTCTTTTTTTTTTTGTAAATTCAGCTCTGAAAATTTGGGATCAAAAAAGAAATGTAAATTTTGTAATGAATTACTTCATTACAAACTTTGTTTTTTCATTTTTTCTTTCTATATTAGAAATATTTTAATCAACCATTTCTTTTTTTTTGTAGTTTACATCTGTGAATTGGGATTGGAAACATAAGTTTCATAATGTTTATTTTATTATGAAACTTCATTTTTTTTGGTTTTTTTTTTTAAGAAATATTCTAACTAAACATTTCTTCTTTTTTTTTNTAGATTCAGCTCTGAAAATTCAGAATCAGAAAAGAAATGTAAGTTTTATAATGAATTACTTCATTATAAACTTCATTTTTTCATTTTTTTCTTTATTAGAAACATTCTAATCAATCATTTTTTTTTTTTGTAGTTTACTTCTGTGAATTGGAATTGGAAATGTAAGTTTCGTAACATTCATTTCGTTATGAAACTTCATTTTTTTTTTATTTTTATGTTTTTTCTTATTTTTATTGCTTAACATTTTTTTTCTTATTTTATCACTTCATTTTTTATTTTTATCACTTAACATTTTTTTCTTATTTTTATTGCTACATTGTTTTTGTATAGTTTGTTTAGTTTAGTTTTACATTATTTTATATAATATTTTATATAATAAAATAAATTTAAAGAATTATTTATTATCTTTTATAAATTACTATATTTATCATATTAGTTAAATTTTAATTTTTATCATTTGTATTTCTTATCATTCAGGTTATTTATCATTAGCATATTTATTGGTGTTTATCAAAATTGATGTTTATTGTTTAAATATTTATTAATATTTATTATTTAAATTAAAATCTAATATTTTATCACTATTTATCCACATCAAATTCACTTGACAAGTGTAATTATTATCAATATATATTATATATTATAATTAATGTGATAAATAATGATGAAGAGATATATATTGCTATATATCTCCTGAAAAATTTCCTGATACTTATAGTATATAATTAAAAATTAAGTAAATTGTATTATTTTATTACATATATGTTTAACAAAAAATTAATATAAAAGACATACATACTATGCAAATATTTTATTAAGATCTGAAAATATAAAATACAATTTATTATACTATATTTTTAATGCAGAATTAAATAAAATTAATATTTTTAAGCTGCTTATTTAATATTTTTTTACCATTCTATTTTATTAATTTCCAGTTTAACTATTTGTTTATTTGTTAAATCTTTAATAGACTTAACTATAATTTCTTCTTTTAAAAAAGTACTTTTGAATCAAATTTAGAATATACATTATTACAATTATATTTTTGGTCAAAACTATGAAGAAATTTAGAAATAGAAGATAATTTATATATAACAATTAACAAGTGATATTAGTGACGATTAGGTAATTATATTCAAATAAGAATAAGGATAATAAAATGGCATTTGAATGATGATTGGATTAATAGGTGCTATCATAGTATAATTTTATACATCATTATTTTTTATTCACTAATATATCTAATGCTACACTAAAAGTGAAATAAAAGAAATTTTTTTTTTGATACATTTAACTTTCTTAAATATAAGATATAAATTTTGGTAATTTAAGTAATAGAGGTTTATTATCTATTATGTATTATTATTATACTAAAACTTTTTTTTTAGTCTATTTTTTAGATTTTATTTTTAAGTATGTAAAAATTTAGTCTAAATGATTAGTAAAAAGAATTCTTCAGATTAATCTATTAAATAATAATCAGTTTATTTTATATTATATATTTATTTTTTGTTTTATAATTAATTAAATTAAAATAAAAGATATTTACTAATTAGTGATAAAATCTTTTTGAAAAAATAACTTATACAAATTTTAACTTAATTTTATTGTTATTATATAATATATTAGTATAGTTAAACTCTTACATACTAATTATTTTCTTAATTATATCTTTTTACAAATACTTATTTTTATACAATTTAAAGTTAATTAAAAATTTTTTTTTAATTATATATATAATATAATTATTATTACCAAAAATAATTGTAATATATATAATTTTATATATTTTAAGATATTTATGGGAGGGGGCAACTCTCCCTGCTGATCCCTATGCCAATTTCTCCGAAGAAGTTTTGAAAAGAAAAGTTGTACTTTTTGGCTGTTTTATCCTAAGAAAGCAGTCTTTTAATCTTAGGAAAAGTTGCTTTACGATGCTGAACTCAATTAAAAAGGTTTAGAAAATTTATTTAGTGTTCAGCACACCAAGTTTCTCTGCAAGTCAGGTCAATATAATTTTCAGTCACCTATATCTTTCTCAAAAATTGATACCTGAGCGGCCATTTGGTATTTTAAGGTACGCTCTTCATGCACAAGATGGCTGGGTTGGACTTGTGGCTGCTCCTGATGGACCTAGAAGCAAGCCTAATGCAGAGTTTCTTTGGAAGTTAAATAGCTTTTCACAGAGTTGACATATAGGTTTGGTTCAGTAGGAAGAGGCTTTTCTGATGTATAAGTTTGATGAATATTTTTCTTTTTTAGAATTTTATTTTTCATTTTTGTTGGTGAAAAGGTGGAAGGATATTAAGATTTTTAGGATCATAAAGACAAATACCGAACTGGCTTTGAAATATTAATGTATACCGCTATACTAAGTCTGCTTACCTTGGTTGTAGATTTGAAAGAACTACTGCGGAGCAGTATCCTTTGGCAAGAAATGGAGGGTACTGGAAATTTTGATTGATAGTTGATCATCTGTTGATGATTGGTTCTCTTGTTATAACACATTTCCTAGTTTTGTTTCATAGTAGTGATCTCTATTTTTGCCCCTTAAGGTGACGTCATAGTAGTTGAATAGAAAAATTAATAAAAAGAATAAAATGGTATGAAAGACATTGGGTATAGGATCAGGTGCGTTAATTGGATAGATTTGAATTGGATGTACTGGAAGCAAAATGATTGTTTATTTTGCAATAGGTATATCAAGAATCAAGATTCTTTGATAAGGTTGGGTGTAATCCAAGCACCTCTATAATATCAAGTGCCAAGAAGTTTTAGATAAGTAGTTGACTTGATTTACTGAAATAAAAAGCATTCAGGTTATAAGGAATTAGTTTATTTCAGAATAAACTCCTACTAAGGTGCGGTAGCTGAAAAACCATGTAGATTGGCCTTCAGACGAAATAGTATAAGCAGTCGTCTTGATTCATCTGAAGTATCTGTTAGGGTGACATTGGGTACTGATCTTGGTAGAGAAGATGTAGAAATAATAGTAGTAGGTTTAATTTCTTTATTGTATCTTTTAGTTTTAATATTAGATAGTCTTTCTTTCTTTCTGAAGGTTGATACTAATAGCTAGCTTCTATAAATCTTCTTAAAAAAGTGTAAGTGACTTTTATAACAAATTGTACTAGTTCAAAGACTCAATAAGTTTGTGGAGAGATTTGGAAGGACTGATTGAAAGGATTTTATTTAGTGCTAGCATTGGGATGTGAAGAAGAATCAGAGTATACTAATATCTAAGAAGGTCTTGCTTTCAGTTCTCACTCTGAGAACTCATGCTACATAAGTACGACATGTTGGAATTTTCCTTTTGGATGGAGGTTTTATGTCTAAGCTATTTAATTTTATTTATTATTGTATACCGGGCAATATCTATTAATATACAGAATAAAGTTCATGCAACAGTGTATCTTCAAAAAAAAAAAAAATTTATATATTTTAAATAAATTAATTATATTTATTATATTGAATTTATAAGAATAAAATATATAATATTTAAATAATAAGTATACTTTTATATAAATAAAAAAATATAACTTATTATATTATATAGAAAATAATAGTTATAGAATATATATTTTAATTATAATTAGTTCTTGATATATATATTAGTTTTATTAACTTTAATTTTTAATTAGCTATAAATTTTTAATAATTATTTAATATTTAGTATTTACTTCTAGTAAAAAATTTTTTATATACTATTTTATAATAAAATTTTATAATTTATATATAAATTATTAATTTAAAAATAATTGTATAAATTTTTTTTTATAAAATTATTTTATTTTATTTTTAATATAATTGTATTAAAATGTAATAAAGTTTTACTTTTATATATAATTACCAATTGTGATGCTGATAATTATAAAGGAATTTAACTGTATTTGAAATAGATTAAAAGAATATATAACATTTAAAAAGGTAAGCTTATTCTCATGATTTTATATTAAATATAATAGGTATAAGGTATTATTTAATAGCTTATAACATAAAAGTAAATTTATATATCTTATTTTTTATTAATTTTTTGCAATTTTTAATTAATAAAATTTTAATAAAAATATCTAATATATCCATTTAAAAAAAATGAAAGATATATATTTAATAAATAAAATGAATAATAAAAACAAAAAGTTAAATAATGGTTAATATTTTTTTGCATAAATTAAATTAAATAAACTAAAAATTTTAATATTTAAAATCAATAGAAATATTTTTGAGAACCTAATAAACATCAAAACATAAATAAAAAAGTATTATGTTATATAAATAGGATGTAATCTTTTCGAATTTAATTAAATTTAAGCCGGCATTATAGATTCGGCCAGAATTAAGAAAATTTTGGTCAGAATTATAAAATTTCCAATTTATTATTATACAAAATAAAGATATTTTAAGTTTATATATAAAAACTTTGAAAATGCTGTTCTATTATTCTATACTGTATAAACAAAAAATTTCTATATTGAAAATATAATGAGTATGGTACTACTATACTCACTATACTTATCAAATTTAATACCATACCATATAATACAATTTCCTAGATGTTATTAATTTTTGCATAAAATAAAACATAAAAGTATAAATAAATACAAATTTTTAAATTTTTTGTCAAGTACATTCTTTTAAAAAACTACTATTTGTATAATTAGTACAAAATACTAAAATAATTCGTCGGGTTTGAAATTAACATCACGTGGACAATATAATTTGCTTTATTTACTGAAATTTATATAAAAAGGTGGGTTTATATATATATATGTTGAATTATATTATTTAGATACTATCGAATGTTTCTTTAAGAAGATTCCTCTTCCGATGTAGTCGTTCCACTGGAAGAACTACTTGAACAAGAAGATGGCGTTGACAACATTAACATTCCTTCAGCAGCAATTGCTGCTCTTTCGGAATAGTTATGAATGATGCAAGACACCGTCGTCTTGTTTAAATTTCCATTAAATTTGACAGGCATAGATTCCAACGGTAATAACATCGTTGTTGGCAATGTCGGTTTTTCGATGAAATCAATCCAATTAGGTTCTTGTATAATCGGTGAAGCCATTTGTTGAATTGAAGATAACGAGATTTTGGGTAGTATTCTTCGTGGTGCCTTTTTAGGTAATGTCTTTGTTTTCGTAGAATTCATAACAGTTCTGGAAGGAATATCAGCGACATGACTTGAATAAACAAGATTATCGCGTGAAATTGAATTCTTATCAATGATATTATCTCTGGTATGATTAAGAAGCACGCCAAAATCAGATTTAGTTCTTATTGTCGCTGAAAAATGTCGTAATTTCTGTCTTTTTTGCTTTTCTTCGTAATTCCTTACGCATTCACTGTACGATTGTTTTATACCACCATTATTTTGCTTGAATTCTACATATTCCACTAATCTTCTCGCGTTTTGTGACAATTTCTATTTACATATATTACAATTTCTTATGAGAGAAAAGTGTTAAACAAAAATATAGCGCATTTTTCAATTGCGTTACCTCTTTTGTTTCTTCGTCAAGCTGATTAAACAAAAATGGATTCTCACATAGACCGTTACAAATAGTCTCAAGCGAATTTTTATTCTCGTCTGTAATATTGATACGCTTGTCTTTCCTAACATTTGTCGCTTCCATTTGGAAATTATAAGGACGTTTACTACCAGACAATTTCCCCATTATAAAAAAGATAAGTAGTTGATGAAAATATAGTGTTAATGACTCAAACACCTTCTAGATGTCGAATGTATGTATCTTTTTAAACCCGTAGAACAAAAGATGTAGAATTTAACACGTGTTAATGAAGGAATTCTAAACTTTCTTTTTTAAGTATTATTACAATTAGTTATAATATTTAGAATATGAAAGTGAGAAAGGAAAAAGGAAATTTGTATTCCTTTTATATTTGAAAATTCGCGTTTATTTTGCTTTGTTACGTCACGTGTGATAAGATCTCGTGTAATGTCGCGCGCTTTAGTAGAAAACCTTCGTTCTTGCAAGTAATTTTTCTTAAGGAACGCGTCTTTCGCGTAGTGCGACTATATTAAAAAGCATAAAATAAACATTAACTTAGCAGTATTTATAGTATTATATGCATAAGAAAAAGATATACAATTGGTATAAAAAGCGTCGATATTTCTCACGTACCTGATGCGGCGCAGGATCTCTACTAATCATATTAGACAATGGTTTTTTTTATTCATAGAGAGACATTCATTATGTTTATCATGATTCATGCACGTATTATACGATCCCAATTCCAAAGAATATTTATCTGTTATGGTATATATGGTATATAATAGTGTTTTCACGGATGCAGCTAATTCAACATCAAATAATGCATCCCGGTATGTTATTCCATAGATTTGAAACTTAATTATAATCTCCGTAAATATCATACTATTGTAATATTTATATAATCGGCAAGTGAAAGATGGTTTGTTTGTTTATAATGTCAATTTTTACAACGCATTAAACTTTTAAAGTAAAACTCTGATTTACATGAAACAAAAAAAATTCATAGCGGGAGATTTGTTCTTTGTGAGTCTTTGTTTTCCTGTTGTGGAGAATTAGGGTGCATCAAATTTTAATGACTTGTTGCAAATTGATTTAAAAATGTTTTTAAAAAATTATGATCTAGAAAAGAAGATTCAATCTTTTACAAAACTACTCTCTTATTTGATCAATTGGTAGAAGAATTAACAGAAGTAAATGACGCGAGGAATGACACGCAGTCGATCGAATTTTAAAAAGAGAAAATGCCGCAATAAACGCGGTCATTGAAAATTGGCGATGAAACAAAAATTTGATTAAAACGGAGATTTTTCGCCCCAATTTTTTGCGGTACCAGCGTAAATAAGGAAAAGATAGGTGTCCTGAGACCAAATAACCAATACTTTTTCAAGTATAGATTTTCTGTTATAATATCGCGGGGGGGGGAAGGTAATTTGTTAATATAAAAGATAAGCTCTCCACTCTCATGTGTTTGAATTTCATCATATGATCTATTCACAATCACCAAGTAAAGTTGGATATTCAATTTTTATGAAAGGGGACAATTGCGAAGCTTTATCAAAAAATAATAATAACTGCGCATGTCGTCGTTGCATGCATCTTTTGGTTGCCGTATTCAACTTTGGTACAACAAGAAATATATTATAACATTATAACTAAAAAAAAATAGTGTCGTAATACATGCTATCATCGTTCATAAATCTAAAAAATTTGTCCTCAAAATTTTAATAAACTGCTTTAAGAAGTTTTTTTTTTTTTGTCAAGATTATTCTACCACACTTACAATGTTTAAAAGAAAAGTTGTAATTCACTATTGTTAAAGCGTCATTTTTTTCTTTGATTTCTTCATATCCTTACAATGTTTTTATTTTTCTACATCTGTTTTGTAGCTACGGAAATCGGGAGACTCAGGTAGTAATAACAGCAATAGTAATGGAAAAACTGGGGGCAGCTCAAAAACTTCAGGAAAGCCCCCTGCAAGCCCAAGTGATAGCTCAGGTGCCCCAACGATCGTAGTTGTGAATGCTGGAGAACAGGTTCGTAAAACTTTCAGGTTTCACAAAGTTTCTACGAAAATATGGAAAGGTTGCTATAATGCATCTGAACCTTTATCAGACTTGAAACTATAATCATTTCCAAATTACTTAATCAAACTATTATTTTGTTTCAGAGAGGACATGCTACCCCTCCAGAAAATTCGGCACCTTTATCACCTGCTAGTAACCCACACAAATCTCATTCAAAAGAGGACCCTCCTAAGAGGGATCCTCTGAATCGTTTGAAGGGAACACCAAAAGACGTTATTCCTATAAGCAAAGCACCACGTCGTCAAAGATCTTCAAGGTTCCATGTAACAGAAAAAGTTGAATTGGAAAAATTAGCGAATTTTAATGGTTAGTTGAACATATCAACGTATTTTAGAACTTAAATAGTTAGTATTTATAGTAAACTTCTTTCAATGAAATTACCAGAGGTTCCATCGGATAAAAGGCAAGAACTCTTTCTTAGAAAACTCAGTCAATGTTCTGTAATTTTCGATTTCAATGATGCAAGCGCTGACCTCAAAGGAAAAGAGATTAAGAGGTCAACACTGGCTGAACTCTTAGAATATATCACCACAAATCGAGGAGTTATTACCGAACCAATATATCCTGAAGTCGTTTCGATGGTTTGTTATAATTTTTCTATTTAATATATAAATATATATATAAAATCAGAGTATGAATTCTATATTTTGATTTATTAGATAATAATCGAACATGTACATGATTGGCTAGTTTGCTATCAATCTTTTTAGAACCATACCTCCACAAGTAAATCCTATAGGTGACGCTTTCGATCCCGAAGAGGATGAACCCGTACTCGAACTTGCGTGGCCTCATCTTCAAATTGTTTACGAATTTTTTCTTCGATTTATTGAGTCACCTGATTTCAACACGAATATTGCCAAAAAATATATCGACCCACAATTTATATTGCAAGTTCGTAAAAAATTTTTTGCCCTCAGATTATTTCCTATCATATATAGATACAATTAACAAATTGACTTATTCATATATTTCTTATTGATTTACCATTGTAGTTATTGGAATTATTTGATAGTGAAGATCCAAGAGAACGAGATTTTTTGAAAACAACATTGCATCGTATTTATGGAAAATTCTTAAATTTGCGCGCATTTATTCGAAGATCTATTAATAATGTGTTTTTCCAGTTCATATATGAAACAGAACGTCATAATGGTATTGCTGAATTATTGGAGATTCTTGGAAGGTAAAAGTTAATGACAATGATTCTTTCATTAATTTTTCCAAATTGATTAAAAATTTGATCTATTTTTAGTATTATTAATGGTTTTGCATTACCATTAAAAGAAGAACACAAAACATTTCTCACAAAAGTCTTGATACCTTTGCATAAAGTCAAGTCTTTAACTTTGTATCACCCTCAATTAGCATATTGTGTGGTACAATTCCTGGAAAAAGATCCTTCACTAACAGAAGAAGTAAGTATATACTTTATATTACTGTTATTATTATTAAAAAAAAAAAAAAGAAGTTTAATTTTATGTTTTTCAAATTAATTAAATTAAGTAAATTATTTCGCGTTAATCATTTCAGGTTATTTGTGGCTTGTTGAGATACTGGCCAAAAGTAAATAGTCCCAAAGAAGTTATGTTTTTAAATGAAATCGAGGAAATCTTGGATGTAATAGAACCACAAGAATTTGTAAAAATTCAGGTTCCATTGTTCCAACAAATTGCTCGATGTGTATCAAGTCCACATTTTCAGGTATGTTTATTTATAAATGATAATTATAATTTATAATTAATTTATTGATATAATTATAATTATAAATAAAGGTGGCGGAAAGAGCATTATATTATTGGAACAATGAATATATTGTCAATCTGATAGGTGATAATGTAACCGTTATTTTACCAGTAATGTTCCCTTCTTTATATCAAAATTCCAAAGCTCATTGGAACCGGTAACTAAATATCCTTCAGCCCTCATTATTTTGTTCGTGCCATATTTTAACATCTGATTAACTTATCTGTTTAACTTATATTTAAGTACAATTCATGGCTTAGTGTATAACGCTTTAAAATTGTTTATGGAAATCAACCCAGCATTATTTGATCAATGTACGGCTCAATATAAACAGAGTCGCCAATTGTAAGTGTAATTTAATACTTCTTTTGATCGTTCATTTATGTAACTTAATATAACAATGTTTATAGAGAAAAGAAAAAGATGCGGGAACGAGAGGAAACGTGGCACAGGTTGGAAAGAACTGCTGCACATAATGCTCAAGGACTTCCACTTCCTTATAACATTGGGGGACCTTCGACGTCTTCAAGAACCGATGTGTCAAGTAAGAACACAATTAAAGATTATTTAATAACTTCAAATACTTTTTAAGTTAATTAATTTCTTGAAAACTTTAGCCATTCAAACTTTCGACACGTTTGATACCGAATTAGAAAATCCATCAAGTGGTGAAGAAGAGTCAGGTGAAGATGAACAACAAGAAGTAGATCAAGAAGATGAACATGGAGAATTGGTTCGTTATTACTTTTAATTAACAATAAAATGATTTATAATGTATGTAATTAAATTTTTTTTTACTTCTTTCAGCAACGTTTTGATGACCGACCAGATGGTCCCAATTTATTCCGTCGAAAATCAATTATACCGGTCGACGAATCTGTGTTGTCTGAATTATCTAGGCATCGTAGCTTAGAGGAGGTTCTTAATGGACCACCCGATGCTTCAGGCAACCCAACAAAAAACCCTTAATTTTATTTAGTTCAAAGATAGAACAAAAAAAAAATTTTTTCAATCACTTTTTCACGTTAGATGTATGAATTGTATGTATAGGATGAGGATAATGGGTTTGGCTTGTTTAGTTAGAAACACTGGATTAGTTTTGTGTATTTTACTTTAACTCTTTTTCTTGCTTATACTTCATTTTGCTTGCGACAATTATAGAACTAAAATGACGTCGTATTGAAGCGACAAATTGTTTCAAATTATTTTATGTCGCTTAATATCAATTACAAAATAGTTCATTGTGTCGCATTTTCACAGAGACAATTCTTTAAAATTTAAATATAATGACAAAAAAAAAGAATGGCTTTGCCAAAGCTTTCTCACAATTCTTTAATATTGTATAATTTCCCACGCATTTTAATGCCAATATGTTTATATTGCAAAGGAAAAGAAAATGTGACGGGTAATTTTTATATATTTTATTTTTATTCTTATTTTTGGATGGAAAATTTGATTTTTCTAATAGCTATTAGCTTTTTTTTATTAGTATTAATTTTATAGTGCCATTACGTCAAGTAGATCGGTGTAAAACCTAATATAAGTTTCATTACTATTTTTTTTTTTGTATTATTGCGCAGGCGCTTTTATTGCCTACATACAGAAATGTTTTTCATAATAAATTTTTTAAAACACTCTTGATTAATTATGTAAAAGTTATTATTAGGCCGCTAATTAAAAACAGTAACCCTTATATATAAGAAGAATATAGATTTTTAAAATATATTTATTATTTATTTAAAATAATAATAAAAAAAATTAAAAAAAAAAAATATTTTGTTTATAAAAAATAATTTATTGAGGTAATTCAAATGGTTCTTTTACGATTATTAAATAGTCTACAATTTGATAAAATATTAAATATTTAGCATTTTTTAATTATTCATTAATATTTACTGTATCTCTTAATATTTTATTTAATTCCTTAGTAATCAATGATTATAAAAAGATGAGACAAGTCTAATGGTAATAATAAATGATTAAAAAAATATTAAATTATTGATATTTTATCAAATTGTAGATTAGTAATTGTAAAAGAATGATTTTCTAATAGGTTATATATTAATAAAACATTTTTTTTTATAATTTTTTTTATCATCATTTTAAATAAAGGATAAATCTATTTGTAACGTCATGTTACGTGTCTTATTTGTAACAACCTCAATTTTATCTAATTAAAATTTAAGATCAGGTGTAATGTAAATAGTTTAGCGAATCAAAATAAAAGATCAGTTGTGTAACTAAAACAAGAATTTTTTTAAAAAATTTCAGCCGGTGATCATCACCGGTGTTTTCAAATTTGGTAATTCCGGTAATTCCGGCCAAAATTTAAGTGATCGACAAAATAATTTCCATTTTTGGATTCTTGTGTAACCCAAATTTCAATTTCGGAGAGAAATAAAATTGCCTTTTGGATTGTGTAACGTTACCTAAGATTCCATAAAAGGATATTCCTACCAGCGTTAAAGGTTTGGCCAAAATTAATGGCGTGACGACTAATATGTGACGAATAGACTTTCACACCTCGAAAAAATTCTAAGTCCCTGAAATAAATAGTAAAAATTGAAAACATGGGGATGTGACACGGTGTGATGAATTATTATATATATAAAGTCACGTGATTACCGGTGATGATCACCGGCGGTGATTCATAGCAATTTTATAAAAAAAATAAAAAAAAGTTATTACAAATAAGATATATAACAGGATATTACAAATACATTTTTTCTTAAATAAATAATATATTATCAGTCAGCAATGAAAATGTCAGGGATCAGCATGGGAAGTTAATTTTAATATGATGATTAACATATAAATTAACCACTTTTAATAAAATGATTTTAAGTCTAAAAAATAAAACTCTACATATTAATCTATGCTTAAATTTTATACAAAGACTTGTATTTTTCAAATTTATAGTTTATAAATTTTTATCAGAATTAGAAAATTATTGAGCAACTTTTATTATAGACAACTTATATGATGAATAAAAAATTGCTAAATTTAACTATATTCTAATATACAAAACTGTTGTTTAACTATAGTTCGTAACATTAAGAAAATCGATGCATTGAGATAAGAAGAAATTATTTTTTCCTTCATTTAAATAAAAAAAGCTTTTAATAACTTGCATCTTAGCTTCAAAGTTGCCTAACTTTTGACCAAGTGAAAAAAACACAACTCGCTAATGTCAGAACATGAATACGACAAAAATTTCTTTCCCTCTGCCGTCTCTATTCTTATCAGATGATGAAATAAACATTAATAAATTTGAGTTAAAAAAATTATCATTAGAAAATTTTAATGAAATACTTGACAATTGTAATAATAATATATATTTAAAGATTTTGAAATAGAAAATGAGAAAAATAATTATGATATATTTGAGGAGCAAGATAAAATTATAGATCACTTGAAAAATGTAGAATTTATATCATGTGTAGTTATTGATTTTATTAAAGGTAAAACTCAGCAATGTGAAGAAACTATGAAATTAAGACAATTAAGAAACTTATTTGGTACATGGCAAGTTGATAAAGAAGCAATTAATGAAGTTGATGGTAAATTGTCAAGATTGGAAGTGTGTGATTTTCATTTTCAATTGGATAATAAATATTTACATAAATTACAGAATAAACAATTGAAAGACTTTAGTTGCCAAGAAATCATTCAATGGCATCGTTATATTTTGTGTAATAAATACATTACTTATTTTTCTCAGGACGTGGGATGTATAATATATTCTTGAAAATTGAACAAATAAAATATTCAAGTCTCTTGTATTGGACAGTATTCATGTGAAGCATTACGAATATATCTACATTTATGCAAATGAGTATTTGATAACATTAAGCAATAACAATGTATCTGTACTTCATGTTTTAAAAATCTTGGGGGTCATATTCATCATTATCCTGGCAAAGGAAAAAGTGCAACAATATATATTACTGAAAAGTTACATGCTGATGGTACAACAAAAAAACTCAAATGTTTAGGCAATTGGCTAATTGATATTGTATGAACAGAAATCATGAAATTAAAAAAAAATATTTTAACAAAAACATTTGATACTCTTCTTACTTTTCACAAAGTAACTTCTAATCACAACATTACTACCACAACTAATACCACAACTAATACATCAAGTAATGATAAAAAAATTTCCCTTAATGAACTTCTAAGTTTATTTATAATAAAATTTCTTTTTGAAAAAACTCCTAAAAAAGAAAAAAAAAGAGCATAAATGATTTTGAACAATTTGGATTAGGACAAAAAATATGGAATTCTTGATCAGAAGTTCACCTAAATAAGCATGCTTTGGAAGGTTCATAAACTATTCAAGAATATTATAGTGCTTTTTCTGATTTTTTGAATAACTTTTTTTTGGAATGGTTGGCGAATTGTATCAAAAAAAGACAAATGTGTGTAATTGGTAACGAAAAAACTATCAAAAATCGCCAAAGGAAATAATTCTAGAATAGATAATAAAAATCATTACGTCCATTATATTAATGTTGTTAAGTATAGCTTTTTCTCACTTGAAGATCTGGCTATCTCAAATTTTAGTGAGCTTTGGTCACATGTCACAATTACTGGGTTCTTTTCAATAACTACTAAATGTTTTCATATAATATTACATACAGATTGTTATGAGCAAATACTCATAAAAAAGCAAATGGAGAAGTCAAACCCTGCAAAGTGTCTAATCAAAAGTAATAATATTTGGAAATTAACAGTTATTGACAACATCAATTTTAAAGAAAAGACTTTTAAATTTGGGAATATTTATGACGTTACTCATGATAGTTTACATGCAATTCTAAGAATGGTTTTTCAAGTTCATCTGCTATTCAAAGTAGAAAATAGTCCAGAATCTGTTGTTGGATTAATAATTGACATTTCATTATTTGGCATTAATCAAAACATTAATGAAATATTGATGATATTTCAATAAACTATTGACGAATTATTGGACTTTAGAAAAATTAATAACGAATTAATTTACAAGAAAGATTTTGATACAGATACTATTAAACGTGCTATTCTTTCTAAACTAAATCCTAGATGCCTTGACCCATCACCCGATATTGTAATTCTAAAACTAGGAGCGAACCCAAACTCAGATGAAGAAATACTACAAGTTGCCGAAATGTATAAAGAGGATTTTTGTATGAAAGATTATTCATTTCTGAACATTGTCACAGACAAAGCTATTTATCAGCAGTTGATTAGATGTTGAGAAAAATGGCTAAAAATAAGGCCTATACTTGGTGCGTGTCATACATCTAAGGACTTTTGTTTGGTATTATTTGTTTTATTTTCTAGTTATGGGCTGTTAAGCTTTGCATCGCATCTGAAAGTATGATTTCTAGATAAATTTGAAATGGCTGTTAATTATCGCTCAATAATACAAGTACTTAATCTTATATAGGTTGCAGTAGAAACAACTATTATAATCTATATTACTAATAAAGAAATGAAATAATGGATGATAACAATGATAAAGATATTTGTCTTAAAGTATATAAATTCAGTAAAAAAAAAAAATGGATTAATCTAATTTACATATAATTAATATTATTTTATTAAATAAAACTAATAAAACTATTATAAAGATTTGATATATCATATATGTATTTTAAATAGGCCAGAATTTGAAAAGCTTATCAGATAGCAATGCAAATCAGAAATTTTAATCTATAATGGCACCCCTTGAATGTGTGCCAGGTTTGTGGCGTAGCAATTTTTCAAAAAAATACATAACAGATTTTTTCGCTGACATAAAGCTTTTAAAATTTTACTACAGATGTGATTTCTGCTGCTCTACAAGTTTACTTATGCTTTGGAAGAAGGTTTAAAATGCCATTTTTGACTTTACATATAAATGATTGATTTTACCGTCTTTACCGTCTTTGCNNATCATTTCCAAAAATGGATTTGACGAAAATAAAATTTTTGTCAAATAATTCAATAATGATATTTAAAATTGCTTTTGGCACTCTAAGTAAACTTGCAGAGTAGCCAAAACTAGGTATATTTAATAAATTTTAAAAGCTATATGTTAATATAAAAAATTTTCTTTTTATGATTTTTTGTTGCGCCACATCGGCTAGCTGCGCCACAAACCTGGCACACATTTCGTTTAAGCTCTATAATGAAATGCTTTATCTGCAACTAGTTCACTTTTTACAAGTGCTGTAAAGTTCAATTACATAATGGCAATCTCTTATTTTCTCTTCACCATAGCAACTCATCTAAAATTTGAAGAAAAATTACACCATTGTAGTTCTTTTAAGATCCCTAATGAGAATTTGAAAAATATGCATCACATTTATTTTAGGTTTAATGAAGCGTTAGAGACTTTTGGTATGAAATTCATTAAACAACATATTAGTGAAAATGTTATTGATGAAAAAAATCGCAAAGATCAAATAAAGGATGCTCAAGATAAAAGAGAAAGAATCGATCTGTTAATGAGTGAATATCTTAATGATCATTCTATTTCATATAGTAAATGAGCTATTGAATCACTCAAAAAATCTTTATAAGAACTTATACATGATCTTGTAACTATTTTTAAAATGAAAAATCCTTTGTTCCATCAATTGTTTTGAGAGTATTCTCCTACAGAAATGCATAAAGAAGGACTTGATCATCTAATTGCATGTTATCCAGATAGACTGAAATAAATTAAAAAGATATATCTACAAGAAGTTTTAGAAATAGAGTAAAGAAATATATAAGACAGAAGAATAGCTGGAGTTGTCAGAACAAAATTAAAGGATTATAACTAAAAAAAAAAGTAAGGAAAAAGAGAACAAGAATTGTGTATCAACCTACAGAACTTGCATAAAGTATGATGGCTAAAAGTTCTAATAAAAAACCATTAAATTTGAATGAACCATGTTCTTCCAATATAACTGAATTACAATTTAAAAAGAGAAAAACAATGGATAAGCATCACACTACTAAAAATGAAATGAAAATACTTTCTGTATTAAAAGTACATAAAGATAAACTTCCAGATAATGTTATTGCAGACATTTGTAAGGATTTGTCAGATGTTTGGATCATAAAAAAAGTATGAGAATGGTGGTATTATCATAAAGATAAATAAACATAGATTTTATAAAGTAGAGAATATAATAAACCTTTTTTTTTTGTATAAATTCGTTATTTTATTGAAAAAAATATTAATTAAAAGTAGAAGTTTGCTATTTATTACTGGTGGTAACACTGGTCAAAAACTGATCTATCTTACAGATATCTTATAAATATCAGATACCCAAAATGCAAAAAATCTGCTATACATCAGGTATCCAATATGTATACTATAGAATTAAAAAATACAATTTATTAATTATCTTCCTATCCAGTGATTATAAAAGAATGAAATATAGCTCATTCAATTCGCCTCACTGAGACGTATCGAATGGTACTAATTTCGCATTTCTAGGTGCGATAGATGCTGAGATATTCAATAAATCGTAAAAAAATAAATAAAAAATGCAATATCTCCATATCTATCGCACCTAGAAATGCGAAATTAGTATCATTCGATACGTCTCAGTGAGGCGAATCGAATGAGCTATATATTATCTTTTTATGATCACTGGATAGCGAGATAATTAATAAATTGTATTTTTTAATTCTATAGTATACATATTGGGTACCTAATGTATAGCAGATTTTCTGCATTTTGGGTACCCGATATTTATAAGATATCTGTAAGATATCTGTAAGATAGATCAGTTTTTGACCAGTGTAATCACCACTGGTGTTTTCAAATTTGGTAATTCTGGTAATTCTGGCCAAAATTTAAGTGATCGATAAATAATTTCCATTTTTGGGATCTTGTATAACCCAAATTTTAAATTTTGAAGAGAAATAAAATTGCTTTTTTGGATTGTATAATATTACCTAAATATTCATAAAAGGAAATTCTGGTTAGTGTTAAAGTTTTAGCCAAAATTAAGGATGTGATGACTAACATGTAATGAATAGATTTTTATACTTCAAAAAAATTTGTCCCTAAAATAAATAGTAAAAATTAAAAACTGGAGATATGACACAATGTGATGAATTATTACATATATAAGTCACGTGATTACTAGTGATGATCATTACCGGTGATTTATAGTATTTTTTTTAAAAGTAATATAAAACAAAATCTTTGTAATAATTACAAAATTTACTATTCTAACTGCTCTTTAATAATTAAGTATTTTGATTGTATTTAAAAAATTATGTATAATTATTTATTTAGAATTAATCTTGAGAAACATAAAAACTTGCATCTCAGGATCAAGGTCAAAAAAATAAGTAAAAGTTGGTCATATATAAAGTTTTTGTACAAGTGCTATACTACAAAGAAAAGTATAGAAATGAGTAGCCAGAAACTTCTGAATTAAAAAATTCTTAAGACTTTTTGATGCATTAGTTGAAACAATATTGCATTACATTAGACTGTTTATTCATGATTATTACTATTACACAAATTTTAATTAGTGATCGACAAGTAATCTGACATTTCTACTGACTGTTATATATAATGTATACTCTAGATATTTTACAAATTGTATGGTTTAAAATTAAAAACTTTTATATATATAAATATATTCAGATATTTTAAAATTTTAGTAAATTTTTTTTATAAAAAACTATACTGTAATTTATATTATACAATACTTTATTTTGCTTATAATTTAAATAAGAAAACAGAATTTTATTTAACTCAATATTTAAACTTTATTAATATAATTCACAATTTGTAATTTTATCACAAAAACTACTATTACATACTTAAAGTATAATCATAATAACAAAAAACTATTATTAAGACTTTATTTAGTTTTGGTAAATATTAAACTGAATCAATCAGTAAATGATTTTAATTAGTAAAATTGATTGAATTTACTAAACTAAATAGTTTAATAATTGTAATTTTAGTATCAGTAAAAACTGATTTACTGATTATTTAATAATTTTTTTTTTTAAAAAAAAAACTATTTTTCTTTTCTTTTCTTTAACTTTTTTCTTTTTTTTTTTTTTAAAAAAAAATTGCCTTTTTTTTTTAAGAATGTTTTTGGATTTGAACTTTAGCCTGAATCTTTAAATAGGCAAATAAAAAGAGGAGTATTTTTTTTTTNTTTTAACATTTTTTTTTCTTTAAAAATACTTCTAAATTTAAACTCCAGTTTAAATCTTTAAATTAGTAAGTAAAAGAAAAGTATTTATTTTTTTTATTTTAAAAATATACTAATATTTCTTTTCATTTTTATCTTTAGGAACAGTTTCTAAATTTGAACTTCAGCCTAAATCTTTATATTTTTTTTTATTTTAAAAATATATTAATATTTCTTTTATTTTTTCTTTAGGAATATTTTAGATTTAAAATTTGGCTTTAAAGATACTTCTGAATTTGAATTTCAATCTGAATTTTTGAATTAATAAATAAAAAAAAGTGGGTTATTTTTTTTTTTTAGAAAACTTCAGATAAAAATATATTAATAAATTAGTAAATTACTAATTAGTATTAGTTTTGATTAAAACTAAACTAAAAGTTTTATTAAATTACTAATATTAATATCAATTAATTCAGTTCAGTTTTAATTTTGTTCAAATTAAAAATGAATTGAATTGATTAGAATTTTAATTATTATAGAAATCTAATTTATATCATTTTTTTAGCAAAATTTTTTTTTTCATAAAACACTAAATACAAATAGTAAAGATAATTTCAAGTTATACTTGCTGATGTAATTATTAATTATATTTTATTCATAATATTTTAAATTATTTTATATCTTTTAAAGTTTAAAAAACTATATATAAACCTAAATCTAACCATTATAAATATATTACTAATAATATAAAATACTATATGATAAAAAGATTTTTAGTTATATTAATAATAACTATTAATATCAAAGATTATATTAAATATAGATAAACTAGAAGTTAGAATTCTACTAAAGAAGCTTACAAATTTGAGTAAAATTATTAGATTGAAATATTACTAGTATAGATAATTATAATAATAATAATATAAATTTAAATATAATTTTCTTTTTTTATAGAATTTTAAATAGAAGTTATAATAATATTTTTGGAATTTTCATTTTCTTTTATGGTATCATATTAGAAAGATTTTGGATATTAACTAAAATATCAATAATGGTTAATATATTTTTATTAAAAAATTACTTTTATAAATTTTGCAATAGATTACATTTACTATTATAAATAAAAATGTATTTTTTATTTTATATAGTTATCATATATACAAATTAATTTATCAGAAAAAAAAATAAACCTTTTAATTAAAAAAAAAAATAAAAAAATATATATATATATATAGTTTATCTTTAAAATATAAGTAATAAACAAATAAATTAATAGTTATACAACTATTATATAGGAGAACAGAATAAAAATATATATTTTTAAAATAAATTAAGATTTTTTTATAAGTATTATATTATATTCTTTTACTAATTATTTTATAAATTTAAATTTTTTTTTAGGTATGAAATTCTATTTATTAGTTACATCTTTTAATTTTAGTTTAAATATTAATTTTCAAAATATTCTAGGTTGGCACTAGCATTTGACCTTTTTAAACTCATCAATGTTTCGTGTTAGTTTGAAGACCCATTGAGTTGAGGGAAAATTCAGATGAACTGGACAAAAGGTATTCACATTGAGGAGAGATTCAGAAGGACTGATTGGAAGGTTTTTCTTATTTGGTGCTAATACTAGGGTATGGGAGAGAATCAGAGTATATTAATTATCTAAGAAGGGTACTTATTTCAGTCCCCTACTCTGAAGACTCATGCTGCATAAGTGTGACGTGTCACAATTTTCCATTTAGTTGAAGGTTATGTATCTGATCTATATAATTTTATTTGTTATTGTATTCCACTATTTGCACTGATTTATAGAATAAAGTTCATAATTCGGTGCGTCTTCAAAAAAAAATTTAAAATATTCTTTTCAGAAATTTTATACAATATTACATAATCTTAAAAAGTAATTTTTTTATCAAAAATAAAAAATGATGATAAATCATGTAATCATAGTAAAAAATATTTGTTATTTGTATTATATCCCTTTACTTTTATTTTATTAAATATTCTGAAAACTTAAAATTTTTCAGTAAGTGAAATTTGTTTGTTATACACTTATTTGTCATATTTATAATTTTTTAATGCCATAATGCTAGTCAAAAATCTGTCTAAATTATGTGATTTACTTTTATTTTAAATGATTTCAAAAATAGAGTTGAATTACATAATTTTTCAAAAAATGAGACTGTTTAAAATAGAAATAATCTTATGTAACTAGTAAAATATAAAGATATAATATTAAATCATGGAATGTAAGTGTATGATAAGCAGCTTCTAGAAAAATATAATGCATAAATATCTACTATCTAATAGCTCTGATTGTGAGCCAAACATAACATTTGCAGCATACCTTCACTTTAACCAGCCTAAAAAAAGAAATTTTATGTCAATCACTTAATTTTGGCCAGAATTATAATTTCACATGACATTAGTGATGATCACTATTAATGATAAATAGCAAACTTTTATTTTATAAAATAAAATTTAAAAAAGATTTGGATTATTAAAAATTGCTAAATCTGAGTTTTAATTGCAAATATTAAGAAATACTAATAAAGTTTTGCAAATTTTTAATTTTTTCTTTCCAATTCATTAGCAAATGAATCAACTTTTTCAAATTGCCAATTCCAAGTAGCATTATATAAGAATGGTCTTAAATCAAATCTATTATCATCAGGACTATAAGCTTCAGCATGATATGATGGTGTTAATGTAGTCATTTTATGCCGATTTATTGAATAATAAAAAAAGAAATTTTTGACTTTTTCTGCAATCTAAACAATATTTTTTTTTTTATTAAAAAAAACTTTAAAAAAATAAGTTCATTGACAATAAATAAGAAATACCTGAGTTGGTCTTAATTCTAATTCCAATTCATGTACAAGCTTTGAGAACATTGAAAATGGGCCACATTTTTCTATTTTTCTTAATTTTCCAAATATTGATAATTCATCATATGTCATTCCCATATCAACCTAAAATAAATTATTATTTATATTAAATATAACAAAATTTTCATGTCCATAATTTTATTAATTCAAACCTCATCAGCTTGAACATAATCATGAGTTATGGGTTCAAGTTCGGCTGTTGGAGTTGCATTAAGAAATCTTTTTTATAAATAAATAAAAATAAATACATGCTTCAATCCTATATTTCATAAATTAAGCAAACTCACTCATTTAGTACTGGAATACTAAATTCATCTCTCGCATAAGCAATAAATTTACGTAAATCTTTTTTGCTAATCCCTCCAATAGGATTAATATCAGCACTCGAACAATCGTATTTTGTTAGATAACCTCGAAGACTAATTTAAAAAAAAAAAATAATTAAAATATAAATAAAATAAAATATTACCATTAATTTCCCTTACCATTCATCTACATTTGCGCTGCCAAGAACAAGTAGCGAGCCATTTTGATTTCTAACCCATGGCATAAGTTGTGCGAAAAGGTACGCAAGTATCATTCTTAGTCTTGCCTTAAAACACAGATTTTATTTTATTAACTTATGACGTATAAGAAATAAAATAATAAATAATCTTATATACTTGAACATTTTGAAGTGCAAGATTCTCAACATTTGTACCACCGTGAACTCGAAATCGTGGTGTTTTATTTGTGATCAAATTGAACAATGTTTGGACTGAAGTCACGATATCATCCATATTCAAATCAATATGATAACTATATAATTAGGATAGTTCATTCAAAGTGATGAAAATGAAATAAGGCTCAAATAATTATAATTAATAAAAAATTTCGAACCTGCCTATAGCATTTGCTAAATTCCTAGCACGTTCTCGTGTCTCTTTACTTGAATTCTCAGTTCCCATGTAGCAAGTATGAAATAATCGACTTAAGGTATAATAACGTGAATTCAGTATTAAGAATTTATAAATAAAAATGTATGCAATAAATTTATTTACTTTGCAAATTCTCGTGGATCTTTAGGAATATAATCCGAATCCTTATTCAATCCTGCAATTCTTCTTGCATCAATAATAACTTTAGTATCTTTTAAGAATATATGTATATTAATACATATAATTAAAAAAATTCACATTATTAAACCAAAAAAATATATTTTACCCCCATTTTTTGAAGCTTCTACAACGAGACGACACATTGAATATACTATAGTTGCTGTAGCACAGCTATCAATCCCTCCACTAAGAGGCAAAAAATAACCACTCATCTTTGATCTTCGAAGATAATCCCAAAGCCAACATGCTGGGCCCAATCTAATAAATTATCATTATTAACATTCCTAATTAAATTAAATCATCATTAGATAAAAGTAACCTTACGCAATTTCTTGCTCGGGTGTATGATAAAATTCTTTAATAGGTTTAGTTAAACGAAGGAGTATTCTATTATTTAACACTGTTTGTGATAAAACTATAGGAGCTTCAATACGTTGGTATCGAGGAGTATTTGTGGCTTGCATTCCTCTGCTGCTAATACTACGATGTGAGCGCACATCTTCTATGTCAATGGTTGCCGTAATTACTTCCTTTGATAATTTGAATTTAAGAAATTGAATCTACTTTTCGCATATGTGATGTAACAAACTTTAAGAAGTTTCAACGTACCACATCCTTTAAAGAAAATTGTGAGCCCTGAGCAACAATTTGACCATTGATTGCGATTAAGGTACAGCCATCATAATATAATCTATCACCATCACACCCTTGTTGGTTAGCATAGAGATAAACTCCACCGTTCTATCATGGATGGGTTAAAGATTTTATGATACGTAAAAATCAAAAATGCGCGTAAATGCAAGAATACCTTCAATGTTGCTTCCTTAATCAAATCTACACGTCGATAAAGTTTTCGGAGTTCGTGATGACTACCGCTGCTATTGGTGATGATTTCAACACCATCCAATCCCATGCTTATATTTGGGCTATAATTTACATGTGATTAAGAGCTAAATTGAGGACATAAATTTTATTTATTGTCCTTACCTATTTGGCGTAAACAATTCTTCGCACAATTCTATACCAACGCATGTATCAATTGTAGAAATCACTGCGTCACCAATAGGGACTGTAGACTTTTAAATAAAGTGTATAAATAAAATACCGTATGAAACAATGCACCTTTGATTTTAAATAACTTACTTGACCTGTAATTTCTCTTATGATACGCGGGAGTTGATATTCTTCAACGTATCGTGCTGGTGACCAAGCAGAAAAATACCTAAGCTCACGATAATTGCCATCATTGGCAAGAAACAACTTTGGACGGATCAATAAAATCTTTCCATTAAGAATGATGACGCGACAATTGTATTTGACATTTTTATGAGCAACAGGCCTTAATTAATATAAAATTAATATGAGACAGGAAATTTATATTTACTGTATAAACATAAAATCCGATGACGATTGGCGCAGTAGAGCTTACATTCCAATATCAAGTAATATATTTTTTGCTTCTTCGAATTGCAATATTTTGCACATCACTTCCCACGAATGCAAATAAGTATCTCCTAAAGAAATATCCGAAATTAGTTCATTAATAGATATGGTAGAACATATTTAACAATTTTAACCTTCAAGAAAATGATCAAGACATCCATAACCGCTGAAAGGATTATTTATGCAAAGTTAATAAAAATTTTCAAATCTTATTCAAATAGATAATTTATCATAATATCAAATATAATTACGTTATTTCAAGTTCTGGCCCAACGCGAAGTGTAGCACCCTGTTCTTTAGCAATACGAATACTCTCTAAAATACGCTCTAAGTTGCCCTCAAAATCCAAAGCCCATTGATTAAGAGAACAAGTTGCAACAATTATAAGATGTTCCATTATATTTGATACTCTTAATTAATTAAGGAACAAAGAGATTTTTTTCGTTCAACAATATTTACTACGCCACATCGTTCTAATTTAGAAAATGGGATCATGCGAAAATCATATTCTCACGCAATATTAACGCAACTCATTATGCATTTATTAATTTAAATAGTAAACTGTAAATAGTTAAAGAGTTTTAACCTTGTTTATCAACCTGCCGGGATATTAACCATTTGATTTGATTTTTTGAATTTCTTGTGATTAAAGTGTTTATTTCAAAATCACGAATTAAGTTTTGATCTCCCTTCCTGTAGGGAATTAAGATAACTTTTGTTTTAACCACTAACCTTGAAATTTGCCAATGTTATAATGCCCGTTCTTGATTTAAAACTATACACCACCATCTCTGTATGTGTTGCCCTTGTGGCTTTTATTTATTCTTGTAATATCTTTACATTACCTTTTGTCCTGTCTCCTCTTCAAAAATGGTTCTTGCCTACACCAGTTGATAATACACCAAATCAAGTTACTCATCAAACACCTACACCTAATTCTATTGGATTCGATAAAATTTGGAGTAATTCTGAGAAAAGTCCTGGTGTTTCTTCTTCAATATTTCAAAATAGTTTATCAGAAAAGATTTTAGCCCCAAGAAAACCTGTAATGGGACCTTTTCTGACTTATCTCGTAAATTTTTTGCAAAAAGAAAAGATGTGCGTTATGGTACGTGTCTTATTTTAAATTTTTAGATTTTATCTTTTCTTTAAAAATAGCATTCAATGAGATGTCTTGAATGCAAATTCTTTAGTATTGATGTCAAACCCATCATGAATTGTAAATTATTCATGTTTATAGATTTTCATCAATATGGCTTATTGTTTTTTATTTCTCCTCGGAAGGTTGACATTGAAGTTCTTTTTTGGAGAATTAAGAGTTATCGAAAGTCAGGTATTTATGAAAATTTTTTTTATTTTTTTACGTATTATAATCGTTCATTAATTGATGTTTATTGTATATTTTAGCATATGTATGATAGACTACTTAACTTTCTTTTATTTAAAGTAGTCTTTGTCGGAGCAATTTTGGAACCAAAATGGGAAGAATTACTTATTTTGACATCTTGGTTTACAATTCTCGGGTTTTTGAGAATTTTTAGTATGCTTTGTCGAGATAGATTTGAATATGTGAGAATTTTTATAATTTTAGCACTACTTTCCTTAAAGTTAGCTTTACTAAAAAACTTTTAATTCTTCTTTTAGCTTACATTTTCTCCAAACATTCCAGTTCAGGCTCATTTACGAATATTAGTCCTTTTGATACTTATTTTATTATCTGACATATTCTGGTTTATTATGTGTATATCAATATTTAAGTCAATGCTGCTGCTTCTGACATTTGAGGTTAGTGACAATTTTTTATAATGCAAATTCCTGATTAGAAAATAAGAAGCGTAATATCTAATATGCAATATCCTCTTCGTAAAATAGTGTTTTACGTTATTTTTGGACACTGTACAAACATTGATTAAATATTTAATTCATCTTAGAGACATTACAAGACAAAGTGTCTGGGAGTCTAGAGGAATTCTTTTATATTATACTGAATTTGTTACAGATACCTTGATACTAGTTGCCACTCTTGGACATTATTTACACATCATGGTGAGAAAGATCATCATTTTGTTATTTTGGAAAATTAACAATGTTTAATACTTTTTTTCAATAGCTTCTTCATGGTATTTCATTTACCTTAATTGATGCAGTTTTATTTTTAAATATGCGGAGCGTTTTCAACAATCTCAGGAAAAAAATTGTTGCATACTGCAATTACAGACAAGCTATATCCAATATGCAAACTCAGTAAGATAGATATTCAATATCCTCACCTTTACTAGATATGCCTTGAATTATATTTGTGAAAATCTAATATCTTCATTTTTTCATCTCTGTAGATACCCAAATGCCACAGATATTGAGTTAAAAGAAAATAATGATGACTGTGCAATATGTCGAGACTCTATGGATAAAGCTAAAAAATTACCGTGTGGTCACATGTTTCATTTGTACGTGGATTGATTTTTTTTTATAAAATTTAAGTTTGTTTGCTAATTCGATTATTAAATATAAAAAAGGACTTGCCTACGTTCTTGGCTGGAACAACATGGTTCTTGTCCAACTTGTAGACGATCTTTATTGAAGGGAGACTCTCCTATACGACAAGGAATACTAGAACATTTGCATATGGAAGTTCCGTTAACAGGACTTGGAATTTGATATTCTTACATCCATTTGTAAATCATACTGGATATGAAAATTTATTATGAACAATTTAAACTTCTCAAATTTTCACTAATTGAATTTTAAAACGAGAATTAAAATCATTAGCAAATTAATAATATTGATAGTTATTAGGAAATGAAATTATATTGAGACTTTATTGATAAATTATAACAGCAATCTTAGTCTAGAAGTTTTTAGAATTTTAAATATCATTTTGTAATATTCTAAAACAAATAAGTTAGGTTTATTCCTGAAATTTTTATTGATGTATCATATTTTATTTATTTGTTTTTTTTTGACATAAGGTCATTATTGTAAATAACCATTTTCTTTATATTAAAATTTCTTTTTGTTAAATAAAATAAATTATTGCTAGTCATTTTGCATATAAGAAATATACCTATGAATCTTAGTAAACTTATATTCTTTAGGTTTTTGTCTATTTATTTAAATATATATTTTATAATAATATAACTAGGTGCTGCCCGTTGCTTCGCAACGGGTATATGTATTTCACATAAAAAATACACAATTTATTAGTTGTCATAGTGAAAAATCACGTGATAATAAACAAAAAAAATGTCCGAGATTAGTGTTTATTGGTAACAATAATGCGCATATCTGATATAGGTGAAAATCATAATGCAGGCCTATTTTATTTGCGAAAATTATATAATGCTGTAAGACTGGCCAGAATTAAACGAATTATAACGGAATTTTCTTTTTTGGAATTTCATGTAACTTTGTGCATCCATTTTTCCGTTTTTGTAAGAAGAAAAATTGCCTTTTTAGAATCTGTGTAATATTACATGACTATATTACATATTTATAATGTGATTATTTATCATTACACACAAATTTTTTTAATTATTTTTTATTTTATTTTTATTTTAATGTAGTACAGCAAAGAAATAGAAAAGAGATATCAATGCAATATTAAAATTAACTATTAAATAACTGCTACTCTATTACTACGTCTAGTAATGAAAGCTAAAGTGAATCTTTACCTGACTGCTGGCTGCCAAAGGAACTGAGGAAGTATTAACTACTAATAACATTAAAAGGAAGAGAAGAAAAACCTATATATGGAACCCGAAAGTAAGAAGAAAAAATATAAAATTGATTACTGAGAAAAAAGCCATTTAATTGTCTAAAGCGATGTGAAGGACTATAATTAAGATTACTTGCCGAAACTAGGGGGTTTCGGTGGGATGGTGTATACGAAACTGCCAAAACTAGTTTTGTAAAATTGCACTAAAATGCTGAAATGCCAAAACTGCTAAAACTGCCAAAACTGTTTCGCATTTTGGCGTAGTATATCATATGATATACATATAGTTTCAACATCGGTATCAGTCAAGTGACTTACTAATCCAATTTATCAATCTGACAATCTGATTGGTTGATCATAATTTTTAAAAAAAAAGTCTTAAAAAAAAATAAGACTTATTATTTATTTTTTTTTTCTTTAGGACGTTCTACTGGATGTGAATTCTGTTGGAATGAACTAAGAATGGCTTTCTGGATGAGTTTTGGCAAATTTAAGTAAGCCAAGTTTGTCCTTTCTTAAAGTGAAATATGCAGTAAGTTAGGTTTGGGTGGATGTATAATATGAAATGGCATTATAAAACAATACTAACAAATTCTTTTTTTTTTATTTTTTTTAGATTATGGCTTTCTTTTAAAGTGGAATATGCGATAAGTGAAGTTTGAGTGGGTGTATAATATGAAATGGCATTATAAAACAATACTAATGAACTCTTTTTTTTTTATTTTTTTTAGATTTCTGGCTTTCTCTTAAAGTGGAATATGCGGTAAGTGAAGTTTGGGTGGGTGTATAATATGAAATAGCATTATAAAACAATACTAATGACATTTCTTTTTTATTTTTTTAGATTTTTGGCTTTCTCTTAAAGTAGAATATGTGGGTAGGTGTTTGGGTGGGTGTATGGTTGCGTAATAGAATTATAAAACAACACTAACTCCATTCTGCTTTCATTTTTAGATTTCTGACTTTCTCTTGGAATATACGGGTAGGTGTTATTGGATGATGTGCTATTGTATAATGGGAAACATTAACATCATTTTTCTTTTATTTTTAGGTAAAGATGTGTTGTGTGTTTTCAATATTAAAGAAACGTAAGCTTTGAATATAAGTTAGAGGGAGAGGGAAAGTATTTCTTAAAATTTTAAAGAAACATATTAATGATTTTTTCTTTGTTTTATTTTTTTAGGTTGTCAGACTTTTGGATGATGGGGAGTTATATTTAATTGTATCAAAGAAATATATATATTTTTTTACTTTTAGGACATGAACTTAAAGGNATATCATTGATTAGAAATTTTTATTGTTATTATAATAAAATAAAAATATTACAAATAATACAATAAAACAAAATATCAGTTTATAATTACATGTAAATGAAAAAAATAAGGAATGCTGAAACTATGCTAAAACTTATATAAAATATTACTATTTATTATGCCGAAACTATAAATAAATGAGGTATCACAGTTTCGCAAGTTTTGGCAGTTTCACAGTTTTGGCAGGTTTTGGCATTTCAGCATTTCAGCATTTCACTACTATATAAGAGTTTCAGCATTTCACGTTGGGCCAGATGGGTTTCAGCAAGCAACCTTAGGACTATATATATTTCTCACATGATATATGGTTGTGTAACGATTTATTAATTGTAGGCTGCTGCGGGTGTTCGTACTTTGCGTGATCAAGGAGCTAAAAATATTGCAATTGATGTTTTAATTTACTTACAAAGATCACGTGGCAATTTCTGGTTGTCTATATGCGTAAATTGATGAATAAAAATCATTATTTTAATTGTTTTATCACAGTTTTTAAAATTGTGCTACCCTCTGCAGATCATCTGATAAAAAAAATTATTAGATTTTCCTCATAAAAGTGAAACACACTTAGAAAAAAAACTGCTATACCATGATTACTCGTGATTTTCTTAAGATTTTTGCATCTTTTATGACTTTTATATATAATATATCCAAATATAGCTTGTTATTTTTGAGTGGTTGTTGAGATTTCTGATCTAAAGTTTTTAATTTTCACTGATTTTTTCTATTCTCTACCAATTTCTCAATGCTGTTGGCTTTTAGTAATGATTTGAAGTAAAAAATAGTATATTTACATTATGATAGCTTTTTTGCAAAGCAAATTGCACAAACATTCTATATGAGCAAGTATATTGTAAAGAAGGTTTTAAGAATCTATAGAAAATGGGATATGTGATTAATCCATGGTTAAAGAAAGCTGGGTGACGTAAAATTTTTAATGAAGATGATATAAATGTAAGTGTTATAGCTTATTTTTTATGTAAATTGTCTCATTTATTAATAAATCAATATTATCAATATTAGGCATTATGATAACTTATAGCCAATAATGTAAATTGGTATTTAGATGAATTTGTATTTGAGATGGAGATCCTAATTGAAAAAAAGTATATATTCTAACATTGTGACGTTCTCTTTGTTTCTGTGATATTATACAAAAAAAGGTAAAAGTAAAGAAGTAGTTGAATTTATATATTATTATTTTCTTTAATTAATTTTATTTTACAATTAGCTTCATAAAAGTACTAAGAAATAAAATAAAATACTTCACAATACATTTATTGCTAATATAAAAGTTAATTATACTCCTAATCAACTAGTTTTCTTGGATGAATCTGCCAAAGATGAATAAAATTTGTCACGTGAATATGGATATTCTTTTATGAGTACTAATGCAAGAAAAAAGATAGTATTTATGTATGGCAAAAGATATACAATTTTGTCTGCATTGTCATTACAAGGATTCATAGCAATTGATATTATGGAAGAAAGTTATACTAAGAAGTGATTTAAGAACTTTGTTATTTTTGATGTGGTAAAATTTTTATTTATGGATTAAATACAATAATCTTATCATACTAATTTCTAATTCTTATATCTTGTATCTTTAACTACCCAAAATGAATCCATATCCAGGTCCTAATAGTGTCATTGTTCTTGATAATGCAAGAATTCATCATGATGAAGGGTTAATTGAATATCTTCAAGTATTTGGCATATACGTAGAATTCTTCCTCTTTATTTTTCAGACTTAAACCCAATTGAAACTGCTTTTTTAGTAATAAAAAGTTTTTTAAAAAGAAATCAGAATTTTATAGAAAACTGTAATGATTCTATTTATGCTTTTCTTATAGCAAGTTTTTATATTACAACTGTAATGGCGAAGGGGTTTTTTAAAGGAACTGTATATCTTTAAATAATAAATTATATAGATAATATAAATCAAAAATAAATATGTTTTATATATTTATAAAAATTATTATCAAAATTTATTATGCTTTATTAAACTATTATATTATTTTCAATACAATTATTATGTTTTATTTATATTGTTTTGCTGCAGCTTGAATAGTTTTATGCTAGCCAATAGTCTTTACACCTAATACTTGAAAATCATTATCATTCAGATCTTTAATATGTTTGACAGTTATTTTTACTTCAATAAATGCATTAATAAAATGTGTAAAGTTGCTATTATTACCCTTATCTTTATCCAACTTTTTCAAAAATTCTTCTACACTTGGAATTAAATATTCTGATAATGGTAAGGTATTAAAATTAGAAGCAGATGTTAAAGGTTCAGAAATAACACAAGATGAATAATATTGATGTAGTACATACTGAATGGGATAAGTTGTAAATATCTGTGATGGCATAAGTGCAGGTGGATAAGCATTAGTCACATTATGCATATTCTTTTTAGAAGCATACTATACAGCGAAATCTGAAAGGGTTGGTGCTATTTCAATAATTGTAATTCCGTTCATCTAAATTGTTTATCTATTAATATTATTTTTGAATAATATTAATAAGTAAGAAATATTTACTTATAATGCATTCTGCCCATATCGCAAGAAGCTTTGCTGATAGTTTCAAATGAATTCCTTGAGCAATATAGTATGGCAGATTATCTTAAGAACAATGTCACTATTCGTAAAATTCAGATACTAGTTTACCAATTGCTTTTTGATAAGAAGTTAGGCCTAATATTTTAGGAATTTATTTTTTTCTTTTTTGAATTATCCTCATCTGACAAAAATTCATTAGATTCAAGTACTTCTTCCTAAAATAAAGTATTTAGTATTTAGTAAAAATGTATAGTTATATAAATAAAAAAAGTAATTATTTTACCTTCACTTGCTTTTACTTTTTTTTCTTATCAAATTTTTGTTTTATTTGCACAATTACAACAATTTCTTTTTGTAATTTGTGTAATTTTTTATATTCATTAAGAAATTTTTCAAAATCATTTAAATCACTTAATTCCAAACCGCTACCATTTGATTTAACTGATTTGAAGATGAGAGAATATGCTTCTTGATTGATATCATTAACTCCCAATGTGATTTTAATATATTTCTGAACTTGGATAGCAAATTTTTTAAAAGATAATATGTCAAGGATAAGCCATTTCCCAGGCAATAACTTTCCATCTGCTTTTTTGATAATTAGAGTAAATGAAACTTGTTGTTTTTGTATTTCTTCATCATCTTTCACATAATTATCATTTGGCTGAGGACTGATAAATTCTTCTGTATTAAGAAAAATAAAATTGATAATAAGAGAGCTAATTGAACTTTTATTACAAAAATTAGAATCATTGATGTTTTCAGAAGTAACAGTTTTTTTATTATAAAGTCTTTGAAATTGGTTATTACATGTAGAACAAAGAGAAAAAATAAATTTATTTTCCAAATTACTATTATAAGAATAAAGTGAATTTTTTGTTTGAATAAAGACTTTTTTACAAAAATTAAGTTTTTCTTTAAAGATTCTTGTAAATACATATGAAATATTTTCAGTATGATTAGCTTTTATAGGTTTACTATTTTATTACAGCTGCACTATTTTACAGTTAGATAACAGCCGCAGTATATACATTTGTGATATCCATAGCATATTTCAATATTATATTCAACTATATTGAAAAGGTTTGGTATAAAAAATAAGAAGTGACAAAAATGCGTCTCGAATAAATTAGCTTTATATAAAATTGAAATGATTGTGTTATTTGTTAATTATACCAGTAAACATAAACTGGTAATCATAATCATTTCACAACACATGATGATCTGCAGTGTACAGGATTTTGAAAACTATGATAATATTATGTTTGGACAAGATATAACTGATAACAATAAATGTTGCACAAATAATTTTTTTCTTTAAAGCTCTGAATTTACAATGGTTTCCATTGCCTAGTTATATATAATTGTCTGAAGCGAAGCGAAGGACTATATATATTTATACAAGATAATAAATGATTAAGATCATGTGGCGATTTCTGATTGTCTGCATATGTAAATTGACAAATAAAAATTGTTGTTTTGATTGTTTTGATGTTACGTTAGACAATATATACTGATAACAATAAATAATATCACACAAATAGTTTTTTTTCTCAAAGCTCCAGACTTATAATGTTTCTATTGCCTAGTATATATAGAATAGATAGATACAAAAAACAATCAAAATTATTTGACCATAATAAAGTTTTTTTTAAAATTTTTTTTTGTTTTATTTGTTTTTCTAATTCATAAATTTAAATGATTAATTTTTTATTTTTCTAAATAAATTTATTAATAAGATATTCATTATTTAAATTAAAATATGATATAATATGTATAATATTTTTTATGGCTTTAATATTGATTAAATTAAAACTTTTTATGAGTTCTAATCAAAAATTTTGAGAACAAATTTATTATCAATAAAAGTCTTAAACTGTGAAATCATACTATTGAATTAACATGAGATTTAATAAAGTATTTTATTCTTTAATATTTATCTTTACTATTAATAAAGTCTAAAAATTTAAATAATTATTAAATTTAAAGATATATATAAAATATATAGTATAAATATTAAGAATTAAAAAGTTAATAATTACCTATTTGTAATAAATACTTTAATTAGAAAAATAATCAAATAATTTTTCAGAATTCATATAAACTAAGATATTATAACTAAGATTTCTTATAAAAATTGTTTACAGCATATATTATAATACTATTTTCTAAAATAACTGAATTATATATTGTTATATTATCATCCTATGCTATTACTAATATATCAAATTCTTCTCAACTAAAAATAATTTTTAGCTTTTATTAAAATCTATATACATCAATTTGAATATTTTATCAATGTTAACTATTGTTTTTCTGAAACTGTACTTTCAGTTATAATTAAATTTTCTAAATATGATGGCTTACTTAAAACTACTAACTTTTCAAGAATGGTAAATACAATGGCAGAATAGAACTTATTCCAAAAACCTACTATAGAATGGACAGATAAAATATCCTGCAGAGAATTCAAAATTCTTAGTTTCTCTAAAGATATTAATCTCAACATAATAGAACAAACTATTAGATATATACTTAAAAGGTAAAACTTTTTATTTAAAACATCCTTCTAAATATGTTTTGGATATCAAACCTTAATTGAAAGATGTATTCTTTATCATTTTAAGTAGTAAAGTATGCAATCTCCTCAAATAAATCTAATCTATCTTTATATTAACAAAAGTTTATAGACTTAGCTTATTTCAAAAAATCAGATATTGAAATTAGGAACAAATATGTAAGAAAATTTAGTAGTTTTGATCCCAATCACAACTTTATCTATATAAAAGAAAATCTTTAAGATAGTAAATATAGAATTATTATGACTATAATATACTCACATGATTGTATAACTGTATCATGATTATATAACTATATGCTGCAAATTTTGTGTACTCATTATACTCACTGTACTCACATAGTCATTACTAATCACTAGGCAATGGAAATCATTATAAGTTTGAAGCTTTGAGAAAAAACTATTTATGTGACATTATTTATTGTTATCACTTTATCAGTATATCTTGTTTAATGTAATATCAAAATAATCAAAATAATAATTTTTATTCGTCAATTTATACGTGCGAACAACCAGAAATTGCCATATGATCTTAATCATTTATCACCTTACATAAACATATATAGTTCTTCGCTTCATTCTGGATAATTAATAAAATTTCTTATATAATGGCAATAATTACCTTTAAAAGTTAGTGATTCTTAAATTTTTTACAAATTATATCTAACAGACTAAAAAACAGCCATTTTTTTAATAATTTTTTACCAGTGAATAAAGCAAGCAAACAATTTGTAATTAGGTTCTTTAGCTGGTAAACACTTAAAAGTGTTTTGGATTTTTATTTGTAAAAATTACTATAGATTTTTTTATTATTAAGAAATGTTATTAACTTTTTTCTTTATTTTTTTTAGGGAATATCCAGTCTTAAAACATTGGAGATAACTTGAAGTTTAATTTTGAAAAGATTCTTTATTTTTTCTTATTATTTCTTTAAGTTTTTCTTATTGTTTAGGGATTGCTCTTATATAGATATAAGTTTAAAAATACTGTATTAGTATTTCTTTAAGAAAAAAATTGCTAAAATTCTTTTATTTTTTAGAATATAACCTTTTAATTTAAATAACTTAATAAAATAGAACTATAAGTTTAGGGATTTTGACCTTTCATTCTTTAATATTTTAGGAAATTCTATATTTTTCATAGGCTTTATACTAAGAAAAAACATTCACTCATCATGCCTAACATCTGTTTTTTTTCTGATTGTTAGATGAATACTAATATTTTAAAAATGTACTCTAAATAAATTTTTCAATCATCCTAATTGAGTAAAATTTCAGCTATATTTACTTGGTAGATGAAAGACTTAAATTTACTTATGGAGATGGATAATATTAAGGGTAAAGATAATCAAAGGAATATAAGAGTTTAAGTTTTTAAGGATATTATTAATATTTATCTTCTTTTTCTAGAAATGGCTTTTAAACTTAATTGGAAATATTACAAGGAATAACCTTTATATTTTAGAAATAATTTGGAATTTAATGTAAATTTGAAAACTTCTTTGATTTTTCTTTTAAGAAATATTACGCTAATATCTCATTTTTTATTATAGATCTATATAGCTAATTTATTAGGATTTTTTGTATATTTGCATTAAAATTACTATGATTTTACTAGTTTTTTTATGTAAATAATAAATTTTATAATAAATATTTTATTTAATTAAATAATGAATGTATGCATACAGTTACTCGCAAAAGAAATGCAACACTTAAATTAAATATTTTAAATTAATATACTGATGTCAAATTAAACTCAATCATAGTAAAATTAAATATTTAAATAGTATAATATATATTCTATTAAAATATAAATTTTTATAAAGATTGAATGGTTAGTTCTCTAGTTACATAATATTTAATCAAAAAGCTCTGTTGCATTTATTTTGTGACTTTTATTATTTTTTAAAAATTTAGGTTTTTATAATACTTATTTATACATTTTATAATAAATTAAATGATAAATCAACTAATAAATAACTTGAATTATTGAATTATTAAATAAATTTAAAAAAAATCAAAAATTCTGGTAATTTATTAATCAATCTATTTAAATTATATGCTTAATAATTAGTATGTTACTTATAAAATTAGCATTAGTTTGACTAAATATAAAACTTTAGAAAAAGTTGTTATGGCAAAATTATTATTAAATTTAAATCCTCTTTGTTAAAAGGAATATTCTGAGTTAGATTTTATAGAAATTGGATCAGTAGATGCAGAAATCATCCATCAAAGATCATTGATAAATTTCATTTTATATATGATGATGATCATTTCTATATATAAAATGAAATTTATCAATGATCTTTGACAGACATCTACCGATCCAATTTCTATAAAATTTAACTCAAATTAATCTCCTTAACTCAGAGAATTCAAATTTAGCAATAATTTTGCCATAACAACTTTTCCTAAAGTTGGTTTTTTCAAAAGTATAATTATATAGAGGAATTTTATATGATGTGACTATATAGAGTGTGACTATATGGAGGTCTGACTGTATACTAAAAATATATTAAATATATATTAAATGTATATGAAAAGTATAGTAAAATACTGAATTCTGTCTTTTTTAGTATATTTTTAATATTTTAGTATACCAAAAAAATATATATATATATTTTTTATATTTTTTCAGTATACTAAAATATTAAAAAAATATATTATAAAAGATAGAATTTATATATTCAGTATATATTCAGTATATTTTTAATATATAAATTTTTATAAAGTTTAAGTATTAAAATTTGCAATAATTTGTAATACTATAATTAAAGAACTATTTCTTTTTCAAAAAATTCTGATTAAAATTTTATAAAATAAAAACACATTCTAGAAGTTTTATTTATTATAATAATAAATTAATAGTCTTTAAAAACTTTTAAATTAATAATACTTCTCTTATTATTTAATATTTAATAAAATAGTTTAAGTTATTTATTTTTAAATATACCTATAATTTTTATTTTATAATTTCTAAATAATAGCCTAAAATAATACTTCTAAAAATATCTGGTATTTTAACTATTTAGTTTTACATAAGTTTTATCTTTTTAAAAAGTCAAAAAAATAAAGTATAGAAAATTTTGTAAGAAAAAAATAATTTTATTTAACTTTGAATTCTTGAAAAACTTTTTTTTTGGTATATAATGCATTTCACTTATAAATTACAAAAGTCAGAAATTTTAAATGCAATTGCATGTAATGTACATGTGACTTTCAGTTTGTATGATTTTATTTTAAAAAATTATCTTAATTCTGCTATTATATGATTAGAAATTCATCTATAGAATTTATATTTTTTGGTTGCATACTCTGCCAATTTGTCAGTAATCCTCTTCTTATATAAGTTTATATAATGTCACTCCTTTTAGACAAACTTTCTTATTGTAATTATACTAATGGAATCTAAACCTTCAAGAATAATGTGTTGTAAATCCTGCCAAGAATAATCACAATTTTCTCAAGTATACTTTTTTGCAGTACTCAATATATATTGTTTAATAAAATTTAATTTACAATAAAACTTTAGATAAAAATAATCTTATACTAACCAGCTTCTAATATTATTTTTTCTAATGTATTTTTTTGTGCTAGGAAATCAGACTGTAAAAAGATAATTCAACATGTATAGTAATCTGTTTTAAAGTTCCAATCTGTTAACTGATTATTTGTTTTAAATTCAGATATCCATCATCTGTTGAATAAATCAGATAAGTTAAATAAACATTTTGTTGATGGATTAGTTTACAGTTTTACCTTAGATGAAATTGGATGATCTAATTAATATAAAATTTTTTTTTTAGAAAAAAAATTTTAATTAATAATAATTAATAATGAAAAAAAACTCTTTCTTCTTTTCCTCAGTTTTGATAAAATTCTGCAGTAAATAACAACTTCCACACATATTGTAAATAGTATAATACCTCGATAAAGGTACACTTTATTACCTTACTCTCCTTTATTATAATTATAAAATAACCCTTTGTTATTTACATGTTTTGGTTAAAAAGCTTTTCTTGTTTACTACATATTTTTGAATAAATTTTTTGTATACAAAAATTTTTTTTCGCTCGCAAGAGTTTTTCTTTTTTTCCTATTCTACATACCCATTGTTGATCATTCATATTTGTACCAATAGATTTACAAAATTTTGTTTTTGTTAATCTTTATGCTACACAATGATTGATGATCACAATTCTACAGCCCATTTTCCTATTTTGAATTTCAGCCATACTTTTGAAACAAAGGAATTTTTACTTAAGAAAATTTCTCTTATCTCAACATGTATTGATGAAACCAATGATAAAATAGAAAAATATTATGCCAAACTTATGCCTATTAAACAAGAAAAATATGAACTTGAAGAAATTTTAGCAGAATTTCAAGTTAATGAAACGTTAACCCATGTCCTTCAGTTTTCGCAAGAAATATCCAACAAAAAATATGAGTTCAATTCTATTGATGAGGTTATAAGAAAATTAATGTTTGTAAACTCATTTCTACTAAATACAATTCTGAAATTTCTACATTAGAGTCCGCTTGTAATAATTATGATAAATTATTATCTCACCAGAATACTCAACTTTTGGGTTATTACACACCACCTCCTACACCTAAAATAGTTGATGATGATACACAACATTTAAATAATATTACGTCTCATGTTGATTAACAACTATTATACAATAATGATATTTCCATATCACATGATAACAATTCTTCAATTGAAAATATATCAGATGATATTATATCACATGTTAATCTTGAATCATTACAGGATGATTTTACATCAATTACAAATAATCATGTGATTAATTCTCATGACACAAATAGAAATACATGTGACATCTCTTTTCATCAAGACCCTATTATTTATCCATCACATGTTGTAGGTTCTAATGTTTTATATACCTATAACAACAAATCTAAACATTTTTCTAAATCTTATTATCTTTTTGATATATCCACTCCTTTAAAATGAACTATTTATACGAATGAACTATATCCACACAAAACAAAATTTACTCCACCAAATCATGTGACTTCAAATTCTTCTATTCCTAATATTAAATTTTGTATTTCTCATTGCTTAACAGCATTTTTTTACAATCAATCAGTTATACCTTCTAGAATATGTAGAAAATATTTTAATAGAATTAGAGATTTATTGATGTCACAATACACAGCTTTACAATCTAGAGTAAAATACTCGTTCCCAAAAAATAGAAAGACAAAAACTTTTATTCATTTTTCTTACAAGAAATACTTGTTCTTTTTTGGTTTTTATTTTCCCTGTCACTGTTCTTTACCTGCTGCCAGTGTTGTCATAGGGACAGGGACGGGATAGGGACGGGATAAGGACGGGACAGTCTGGGACATGGACAAAATTTTTTTAACGTCCGGGACATTGGGACAATTTATATCATGTGATATTATATAACTTATAAGCTTATTTATTAAATTTATTGTTAAAAAAGATACATATAATTGTTTTAATCATAATAAATAAATTATTAAAAAAGAAATTTCAATTCTTTAAAAAGTAAATTTAATTCCCATTTAGCATTATTATCAATTGCAGGATGAGGAATATCAT
>QKYT01000248.1:5429-16705 GCA_003550305.1 Glomus cerebriforme
AGACCAAGGTTTAATATTAAAGTACCCCAATTGATTGTACATTTAATTAAAAATTGTTTAGATGCAGATCCATTAAATTGACCACCAGCAAGTAAATTGAAGGATATTTTATCAGTATGGTGTAATGAAATTGATTATTATGAATCAGAAATAAAAAAACAAATTGAGGAAGCAGATGAAATCAATAATAAATTACAAACTAATATTCCTTCTACTAATTTACCATATAAAACACATTCTAAAGCTATTTATACAAGTAGATTATTTAATTTTAATAATCTTCCTGAACCAAAAAATTCAGATGATTATTATAATCAATATGATAATATTATAAGCACGAAATATTCAGGTAAATAATCTTCTATTTATTCAAAAAAAAATTTTTTTTCTTAGGAAAAAAAGTAATAAATTTTGTTTTATTAAATAGAATCTATCCGAATTGATTTTACTCAATTGAAAATTAATGATGGTAAATTTTTTTTACTAAATTAAACTTTGTTTATGCTGAAAAATTATTTTTAATTTATAATTCTATTTTTTTTTTTAGATCAAATTTAGAAAATAAATTATCAATTTCTTAATTATATTTTTTCATTCAAATTTTTTTATTTAAAATCTGCTTTTTATTTTATTAAATAAAATTTATTTATTTATTTTATGATTAATTGCTATAAGTGAACTAGTAAAGTTATTATGATTTATAACATTTTAATATAACAGATAGTAAATTTTAACCAATATTTTATTACTTTCATTAATATTAACTATAAATTTCTAATTATAAACAAATAAAAACTATAACTACCTATTGATACTATATATTATTTAATTTTTTTTATATGTATATATCGTAGCTTATTTCTGGAATATTTGCGACCGGTTTAATATAAACGGTTAATCGTTGCAACCGGTTTTAATATGACGAACCTCGAACCGGTTATAATCCAAACCGATTAAATCTAGTTATAAATCCGATATCCGATACCAGTTCTAAACTCTACTACTCTAGGTAAACATTCAATATTTCACCACATAAATTTGTGCCGATTATTATGTCAGTCGATCACAATCATATAAAGTAGAAATTTTTAATTTTTTCTTCTTTAATCGAAATAGTATAATTATGTCATTTCAAGACGATAATTTAAGCAAATGTGAAAAATGTGGTAAAGAATATACAGAAATGGATTATAAATGGTGTAAACCATGTCAAATAGATAATTTAAAAAAAAATTTGCTAATTGAACTAGTGGAAATGAAAAAATTGAAACGTTTATTTAAGAAATGCAACTAAAATTGTTGAACATGATGATATAATAATAGTTGAATGTAAAGCTTGGTAGTTAACCAACTCTTTAACCGGTTAATTAACTGGTTAAACTTAATTCTGGTCGGCATTAGGATTTGACCGGAATTAACATGTTAAAAAAAATTTCAAATTTTGTTTTTATAATCGTGAAAAATTACATATGAATTTATCAAAAAATTAACCGGTTAGCCTTAACCGGTTCCAAGCTTTAGTCATATAATCAATTTAATTATATTAAAGAAATAGGTAAAGGTGGTTTCGTTACACATTTAGCAATATGGAAGGATGGTCCATTAAAATATAATTTTTATAGTAAAAAGGAATATCAAAGGTTTGACAGTCAAAAAATTGCTTTAAAATGCTTACATGACTCTCAAAACACTACCGATGAATTTTTAAATGAGGTTTGTAATTTTTTTTATAAATTATTTTATTAATTACTATTTAAATGCAATAATATATTTTTTATTCATGGTTTAATAGGTTAAAGTATATTTAATTAAAGATATCGACAATATTCTACAAATCTATGGAATATCTCAAAATCCAGATACAAAAGATTACTAAATATGCGAAAGGTGGAGATTTGTATTATTATTTTAATAAAAGTAGAGTTAAATTGGAAATAAAATTTATTTATTGTTAGGAATTATTATTAATGGTCTTAAAAATATTCACAAAAAACAGATGGTTTATCGTGATTTTCATATAGGAAATATATTAAGCATTTATACTTTACTTTCATATGAGAATGCAATATGCATTTCAGATATGGGATTATGTGGGATTATGTGGAGAAGCTGGTATTGTAAATGAAACCAAAGTTTATGGAGTTATGCCTTATGTAGCTTCTGAAGTGTTAAAAGGAAAACCTTATACTAAAGCAGCTGATATTTATAGTTTTGGCATGATCATGTATTTTATAGCAACCGGAAAACAACCTTTTGCAAATTTTGCACATGACCAATATTTAATACTAAAAATATGTAATGGAATTAGACCCGAAATAAATAAGGCAGAAATACCAAAATGTTATATTGACTGATGGAAAAATGTTGGGATTCAAATCCAGATAATAGACCAACTGCTATTGATGTGGAAAGATTGATCAAATTATTCAAAAATTCATATCGGAATAAGATTATTAAGCATAAAGATGAGAAATTTGATGAGGAAATAAATAAACAATTCGATGAAGTAGAAAAATATATAAAAGCAAATCCTCAGTTTATTGAAAATAATACTCATACACATGCTTATTATTCATCTAGATTACTTAAAATCCATTTACTAAAGATCCTCCAAAATATGATAACGATAATATTAATAATGATACGGTAGAAATCATTGATTTTACAAAGTAAGTTACTTTCTGTTATTATATTATATTGTTTTTTTTTTAATTAAGGAATTTATTAAAGTTTGATTATTCTATTAGGTCATCAATAAATAATGAATAAATGAATAACTCGCGGTTTTAACTTTTTTATTAAACAATTCATTACTTATATAATTATTGTAAATTAGTTATTTGTTTAACACTGATTATAACTGAAAATATAATTAAATAATTTTTCTTTACATAAATAAAATCAGTTTATAATTGAACCAATAAATAAATAATACTTTTAAAATTTTTAATAAAATGGTTAATTTTATATGGCATTGATTATATCATCATGTCTCACTTCCAGCGCTTCAGTTAGCAAAAACTTTTTTTTTTAAATTATCTATCACATTTGTTTAAATAGTCATAATGACATTATACTAATTCGTTTTTAAATTTCCAAAAAAAATTAACTTTCTACTTTAATGATTGTGATCGATTGCAATATACAATATTTTTAATGATCATAAAACACCTATCATAAATTAGTAATACCAATTCTTCATCATTAAATTTAGTATTATGGTATTTCATTATACCTACAATTGCTTCTTCCAATATAATTTAAAATTATTAAGAAGATTTAATTCATTATAATCATCTATATTAATTCTTACCAAACAATTATGATAATTTTCAAAAAATCTTTTAACATTACTAAACAATTACTAACAAGAGGTTTATATTATTTGATTTTCATCATGACTAATTTTAAAATAATCGTATAAAAAATTATATAGAATTGGCTCTATTATTTAATATATGAATTATATGAATGACACAACCAATCCAGAGCAAAATAAAGTAATTTACGTAAATGCCACGTTTATAATGAGCGTAATTCATATATATTGTATATTATTTAATTTAAACTTAATTCATATACTGTACTTTCATGCACATAAAAGTATAAAGGTTTGATGTGATAGATGACAAACTTTTATAATACTTTTGCACTTGGAATTTTTTATATAAATTGACAAAACGATAAGAGCAGTTCTTAATTTTCAAAATACATATTATTACTTGGTAACAGAAACAAAGAAACGTACCGTTGTTACATTTATGACAAGAAAGAAAACATTCTAAGCTCATGATTGATTTATAGTAATAGTGCTTATAATTGAAAATATTTTTATATATTGTCTTTTAGAATTTAAATACAGTCGTCCCCCTCTATAAGCACCCCTGTTTAGTCACACCCCCCTTATAAGCACATTTATGCTTGGTCCAAGTTACTAATAATATTATTAAAAAAACCTCCTCTATANTCACATCATATAGGTTTTTTATAATCACACCTTTTTTTTTCAGTCCCGGGGGTGTGATTATATAGGGGGACGACTGTAATACATAATGATAAAATTTTGTCAAAATAAAATCAGATTTATTATGAATAAAATACAATTCCTATCAAAAAAAGTACATTTCAAAAATATAAATAAAAATAAGTTATATAACAAAATAAAATAAAGAAAATGTGACAAGATGAATTCTAAATGGACTATGACAATAACTTTGCAAAAATATGGCATTGCTATAATCGATTATTCTTTATGTTCATTGCAAATCTTAACATGTTTTCCTTATTTTTAAAAAATAATAAATAAACACAATTTATAATAATTACAATAATTACAGCTATATTTAACAGACAAATAAATTTTTACTTACTATTATCTTGAGTTTCATCTTCAATCTTCCGCTTTCCTGAAGGATTTATACCTAAAACAAATTTACTTAACGGGCCACTGATATAATAATGCCAAGTATTTAAAATTTAGATAATTGAAACGATTATTAATAATTTTATTAAAAAATTTCTTGTATTTATATTCTTTCCTACCTTTGACTATTAGTACCATTAATGTCAAACTCATATTCTTTCGTCATATATTCTAAAAAATGAGATGAAAAAAAATTAATGAAATATTTTTTTTTATTATAATAATATAATTAATATTAAAAGTATTATTAAAGTCATTTACTATATCGTATGTAATTTGATTAAAAAAAAATAGGTAAACAAGTTTATAATAATTACAGCTATACCCAACAGACAAATAAATTTTTAATTACTATTATCTTGAGTTTTATCTTCAATCTTCCGTTTTCCTGAAGGATTTATACCTAAAACAAATTTACTTAACGGGCCATTAATATAATAATGCCAAATATTTAAATTTTGAATAAATGAAATGATTGTTAATAATTTTATTAAACATTTTCATGTATTTATATTTTTTATTACCTTAGACTACTACTAATATCACTTATGTCAAGCTCATATTCTAAAAAAATGAGACAATATTAGTAAATTATTTAACATAGTTAAATTCAATAAAATTACCTTCATTATTTTTTAATTCTCCAATTAATGTTTCATGTTTATTATCTAAAAGGTTGATATATTAATAAAATATTATTAAAATTTATGTAAAAGCAATATTATGTTGTAGTACATACTTTGCTTTACATTAAATGAATATTTAGAAATCAAAGAACTTAATGGTCTACTCGTATAAATAGCACCAGAACAAGTATTTTCACTAAATTGAGGACCAAGCATCTTTAATTTTATTAATTCTAATCGTATTTCTTCAGCTTGATTAAACTGATTAACATCATTTTCCATATTTGACCAAAGGTTAAGCATTTCACAGATTTCTTTCGCCAAAGGTCTCTTTTTAGGATCAGGATTCCAACATTTTTTCATCAAATTAGCAAAATATTCAGGAGTGTCATTTGTAATTTCAGGTCGTTTTCCGTCAATAATTTCATAAATTAAANCAACATCATGATCAACATTAGCAAAGGGTTTACAACCAGTTGTTAATTCCCACATGATCATACCCATACTGTAAACATCAGATGCCTTTGAAAACGTGACTCCTCCAAATATTTCTGGAGCAATATATGGTATCACTCCATATATTTCATTATTTGTAATATTATATGCAGGTTGTGTTAATCCTAAATCTCCAATTAAATATTGGTCTATTTTATATGATTGATTTGATTTATCCTCAATTATGTCAACCAATATATTTCCGCTATGAAAATCTCGATGTATGAAGTCCTTCTCATGAATAGCTTGAAGTCTTAAGATAAACGAAGTTATTAATTATTAGTAAAATTAAATAACTTTGCATAGGAAATTATAAATACCCATCTGAAATTCTCCATAAAATATGTAATTTTTTTTCCATGTAATATTGTTAAAATTATTTAGCAAGTAATTATGTAAATCACCTCCATTTGCGTATTTCATAATAAACATAAATTTTTGTGATAAAGGATCTTTTGTAATACCATGACATTTAATAATATATTCGAATTTCTCATCATAACATTGATGAAGTGATTTTATCTAAATCATAAAAATTATTAAAATGAATCTATAATGAATATTCAAAGTATAAATTAGGAATAGAATGTTACCTCGTTGAAAAAATATTCACTGCTGAAGTCATAAAATTTTTTTATAGCAACAATATTTCCATTAATGAAAGCTTTGTAAATAATACTTGTTCCTCCTTTTGCTATTTCTTCTAAATCTTTAATATGTGAGTATGGAATAAGTTTAATTATTCCTAGTACTGATGATTCTGAAAAGAAAGTAACATTATAAATATTTAATATATTATCACCGATCTTGGTAATTTGATTAATATAGAATTTTGTAAAATGGGACAACTTGTAGTATAAATAAGTTTCACTAGTAATAGATGATATTCTTTCACATTTTTTGCATTGAGATCGATCTGCAATCCCAAAAATAATATTTGTTATCAAACAATATTTACACCCAACATAAATTATAATGCAATTTGAACACCATTTTTGACAATTGGATTTAAATTTCAAGAATTGATTACAAACTATGCATTGATTATTCGCATCCCACCATGGTAAATAAAGAATCGGAATAGATTTTCCAGCAAAAATTGATTCTATCCATCCAGAAGAAACTTGATAACAATTTGAACACAATCTAAACTTTATATCTTCTGATTTGTAAATTAATTTTCCACATAATTTACAATTTTTTTCATTGTTGATAATTCCTTGACAATTCTTATAAAGCATAGATTTTGTAATTATTTGATTAAAGTGTGAAACTTCAGAGCAATTTTCACACCATTCTTGAATATTTTGTGTACAAAAATTTATTTTAATTGGTTTATGTTCATAACATAGAGTATTGCATTTTGTGCTTATACATACATCTATTTCTATGCTATTAGCTGCATATTTAATATGTTGAAAAAAACAAAGTTTGCAATATTTTTGAGATAAAAGCGTTACAGAATAATAATTTCTACAATAAATACATTTTTCATCATTTATATTGAAAGCAATAAATAGATTTATTAAAGGGCTAGGTTTTAATTTTGGCGTTGGATTAAAAGGGTTTTCGTTAAAAATAGTTACGGGTTCCATCTGTTACTGTATATTTAAAAAATTGAATTTGTTAAAACAAAAAATTTGAATTTGAATGTTATTTATAGTTTAATTTATTGTTTATCATTACTTTGTGTCCAACACGTGGATATGTGCAAGGACTGTTCCACAAAGGACTAAGCAAGTATTGGATCGTCTTGATTTAATTCTATAAAGATTCTCTTTATATATTTCTTTTTTTCCAATAAAAAATTCCAGAAATCCATTTATTAAAACGGGAGTATTGAATTGTACGACCCAACTAAATGCATTGTAGTTTGTAGACCTAAACTGCGGTCGGTATTCAAATGATATTGAATAAAATATTCAATATTATTTAATTTACAATAAAAGTAGTAATAAAAATAATTTTAAAATAATAACGGCTGTAATGTGACCTTGAATTTTATCTAGGCCAATATAAATTAAATTTCTTTTACGTCTCTATTTTAAATTTACAAACCAACAAATTTGGAAGTTTTTAAAAATCAGGAAGTAACATGTAAATTCAAAATCTGAACTCTGCATTTAAAGTTTCAAAATTTAACTAATATTGAGTATTAGTTTTTTAGTTACGTCATACGTCAAAACTGTATAGAGTTACATCATATCATTATCAAAAGTCTGCACCTCTACATAAAATGTCTTGCTAGGACAAATTCTGCACATGTTATTTCTGAATTTAAATTGAAAAATGATAAACCAAACTTATTTTTACTATTCTTTCAATTTCAATTGATAACTTATAAAATAATTAAATTGTAATAAATACTTTTTAATTAAAAAAAAAAATGAAAAATAAATGTAACTTACTGTAATTCCTACTGTATTGTCATTAACATAAATTGTTTTGTTATTTCATCATTAATTTCATTATCTTTATCCTTTGTCCAATATGAGTTCTTAAATAATATAATCAATTTTTCTAATTCAATATGTTATCTGGATTTGAATCCAACGCTTTTATTGTAACATTTTAATGCTTTTGGCTCATTTATTTTAGGACTAATTCCACTACAAATATCTAATGCTATAAATTTGGATTGTTAAAAGGAGTTGCTACAAATTACATAATCATACGNCATGTACCCTTCCTCTTAGATAATACATTAAATCTGGTGGTAACAAAGTTGCCGCTCATCAATTTAATTTAGTTTTATTTAAAAAGAAGCTGATTTTGATGTCTAAACATCGAAAAACCAATAAATATGTAAAAATTAATGTAAATATTTGAATCATATAAATATTTACTGTATATAAATAAAAGAATTAAAGAAATTCAAGTTATTTAAATTCTGTGAATCAAAGTTGTTATTTTCGCTTGGCGTTGTAAAATGAAACAAAAAATTTTTGCTTATATTATAAAGAAACATAAATTATAGATACAAAATTGATTAAATATAAACTGTAAAAATAATTTTTTAGTAAAAATAATAATTTTGAAGCCGCCATTAAATAAAATTAGTGTCGCGTCAAAATTGAGATCTGTGATAATTCTAGCAAATATAATACCAGCAAAAGTATGTAATCAATACAGTAAGATGATAACATCCAGCACAATATTTTTATAGTTAAAAAAGTGACATAATTACTAAAAAATCAAATTTAAAATGTATAAATTTAGCAGAATCTTATAGAACAATCTGTTAAATATATTTGGTTCGTCACATAAATTATAGATATTTTTATTTTAGAGATACAATTATATAATATATCTATATATATGATTTTTTTTTTAAAAAAAGTTTAATAATAAATTAGAAATTTCCAGGTTTGGATCAGTTGTATCAAAATTTTTAAATAATGCAATTAACTGAAAAAAGATTCAGTAAAGCAAATTTATTTACTCGAATACTCATTCATTCAAAAAATAGGTTATGGCTAATTAATAAATTTTATTACACTCATAATTTAATCAAACACATGATTTTCATTTTTCGCCTATGTTAAAAGTATGTGATTGATGCCAAAAACAGATAAGGTTAGAGTAATGCAGCTAATGATTTAGATATTACACTGTATATATTAGGAAAAAAGAAAAAGAAAAAATATATAACATATACAACCGCCCCCTGACTAGACCCAAATCCAAACGCTTTTTCTGACAAACCTTGTTGGCGTAAAATATTTTTTTAAAAAATTTTTCCATTTTATATTAAATAATTGTATTGTCTTTTCTGTTAAATATCCTAACTTTGTAACATAATGGTTTTCATAAAAAACTTTTTTTATTTTAATAAACACCAAAGTGAGCATAAATATCTCAGTGACAATGTAATCGAGCAAATAAAGGATTTTGACCATAACCGGTTAACTGAAGAACAAAGATTGTTAATTGATAAACTAATTTCAAATGAAGAATTAAAAGAACGTTATAAAAAATATGGTTTATGTAAAGAATGCAAACAACCAAATACTGGTATTGGTTGGTGTGATAAATCTTTCACTAAACAAATTGGGCAAGAATATNTCAGTGATGATGTTTTTGATCAAATAAAAGATTTTGACCATAATAGGTTAACTGAAGAACAAGAATCTTTAATTGATAAACTATTATTAAATGANGAATTAAAAGAATGTTATAAAAAATATGGTTTATGTAAAGAATGCAAACAACTTAATANTAGTATTGATTGGTGTGTTGAATGTTTCACTAAACAAATTGGACAAGAATATCTCAGTGATGATGTAATCAAGCAGATAGAAGGTTTTCACAATCAATGGTTAACTAAAGAACAAAAATTATTATTTGATAAACTACTATTAAATGAAAAATTAAAAGAATATTATAAAAAATATGGTTTATGTTACAAATGCAAACAACCTAAAACTAGTAGATTTTGGTGTAATGTATGTAGCGCAAAATATTTTCAACAAAATTTCAAAAATTGGAGTAGTGGTAATAATGATATTGACAAATTTATACAAGATACTCAGCTATCAGCAACTGACTGCTATAAAGTATTAGAGTGGATACCTTATGATAGATTTCATGATATTAAATATATTGCAAAAGGCGGGTTTGGTAAAGTGTATAAAGCAATTTGGATTGATGGTTTTATAGAATATTGGGATAATCATTATCAAAAATTGAAACGATATGACTCTAGTAATTTTGTAGCACTGAAAAGTTTAAATAATTCAAAAAATGTTAGAATAGAATTTATCAATGAGGTATAAATTAATTTATTATTTAATGAAATTTTGAAATATTATTTTTACTAATGTATTTTTTATTAAATGTTATATTTTAGATCACATCACATCACAAACTTACTGGAGATTCATCATCTTCTATTATTAGACTTCATGGAATAACTCAAGATCCAGACACAAAAAATTATATTATGGTTTTGGATTATAAATATAATGGAAGTTTACGAAATTATTTAGATAAAAGTTATAATGAATTAAATTGGAGAAATAAGATTAATAATTTATATTATATTGCATATGGGCTTAATGAAATTCATGCAAATGGGCTAATACATCGAGATTTACATATTGGTAATATACTTCATAGTAAATATACATATATAACTGATATGGGATTATGCAAACCAGCAGATTATAATGCATTAGAAAATACAAAAAAAAGNGTTTATGGTGTTTTACCTTATATTGCTCCTGAAATTTTAAGAGGACAAAATTATACCNAAGCTGCTGATATTTATAGTTTTGGNATAATNATGTATGAAACAATTTCTGGATTNCCTCCNTANCATGATGTAAGCCATGATATAAATTTAGCAATGAAAATCTGCCAAGGACTTAGACCAAGGTTTAATATTAAAGTACCCCAATTTATTGTACGTTTAATTAAACGTTGTTTAGATGCAAATCCATTAAATCGTCCATCAGCACTAGAAGTTAGGGATATTTTAGATAAATGGAATGATAAAATTGGAATAGATGAAATAGAAATAAAAAAACAAATTACGGAAGCAGATAAAATCAATAATAAATTACAAACTAATGTTCCTACTGCTAATTTATCATATGAAACACATTCTGAAGCTATTTATACAAGTAGATTACTTAATTTTGATAATCTTCCTGAACCAAAAAATTCAGATGATTATTATAAACAATATGATAATATTATAAGTTATTCAGGTAAATAATCATTTATTTATT
>QKYT01000248.1:16880-31540 GCA_003550305.1 Glomus cerebriforme
TTTACTTCCATTTTTCAGTTTTCAAATATACCTCTATTAGCTATAATTTTCTCTTTTTTCTGTGATTATTGTTATAAGTTTTAAGAAAATGGTTGATTTGTAAGATGATGAAGGCTAGATACTGTATATTGAATTTTACGTTAAAGTGATATTAATAAAATATAAATTGTTCTAAATTCTATATGTTACAGATTTATATTTTAATATTTTAGCATAGTAAATATATTGGAAGATGCACAACATTGATAAATTTCTTTTTGAATATAATATTTTTACTTTAATTTTATCTTCAAATACTGGAATTCTATGATACACAAAAATATTTTATTTTTCTTCATGATTTTTTTTAAAAAAAGAACAAAAACTTATTTATGGAGTTATGAAATGGAAAAATTTTTTCTTATTCACAACAAAACTAACCTTTTATTTTCCAAAAATACAAATGTTTAAGATTAAATAGTAGTAGTTTTGTAAAGTTAATCAATCATTCAATATTTTATAATGTAATATTATTTGATTTTAAAATGTCCTAATCAGTATCATGTGTTTATTATAAACTTCACGAAATTTTTAGGTTGATCGATCTACATAATACTATGTAGGTTAGTTTGGAAACACGTGGAATTCTATACATCGAATTGTGTGGACAAGTTTCTACGTAAAACCACACATTTTTACATAAAATTCATCTGCATAACTATACAAAATACTGTGTATCAATACAATATTAAACGTATAAACAAAACTTTATTAATTGTTTTATTTAACTCAAGATACATTTGTTGAATTAGTTACTTTGTTGCCACAATGAAAATAAGATTTTTTTTTGGGTTGTTCTCTTTTTAGTTTTAAGCTACACCATTCAAATTTCTGGAGTAATTTTTTTTCAATTTCAACACTATCTTATTAATAAAATATTCATAGACCATAGACTTGATTGACTGGTTGTGTTGTAGCATTCCTTTAAGTTTGCAAATTGGTTAGGATTTTAATATAATATAGTTATTAAATTAGATATAATATATGAATTAATTTATTTTCTTCATTATTTTTAGGTGTATGAATTTATTTAGACTAAAGATGAGAAATACAGTATGTATAAGTTTATTTTACATTTTGCTTAAATAATATGATTCGAGTAATTTATGAATAATAATTTATATGTATCTATAAAACACAATAAAATTATATGAATTATGATGAAAGTTATTTCGGAAGCGTTTTTTTTACGTTTAAAAATAAAATTTTATTTAAACACATGATTTAGGATATGTTAAAAGGGATGACTATTTTTCTAAATTTTTAATTAAAACAGATTTAATATGTTGTCTTTAGCAGTTTTTTTTAAATAATACTAGGTGTATTATAGTACAGTTTGTGAGGTCGTGAATAATGTGCGGCACACTCATACAATACTTTTTGGCTGACGACAAAATATGAGTTCATCCACTGCAACCTAAACTAGAATTTAAAATAAATTGATATAATACAATTGTTTTTGTGCTGTAAATTTAAATCTTATATGCATATGTTACTTCTTTTTTGTTATAATTTATTTTATCCTATCGATATTTTATTATAAAAATTAATTTTTACTGAAATTTAGGATAAAAAAATATGAGTTAAGGTGTAATATCATAAGAATTTTTTACCAAAGTTGTCTTGGAAAAGTTGCCCATTGATATTCAAAAATTAAGTTGTGTAATTTCATATATGTAAGTTATTGTATGTTGAAAATAATATAAAAAGTACATATAATATCGAGCCTTTAGAATAAATTAATAAAAACTCTTTTAAGGTTTTTATAAAATGTATATAATTTATTGTCTATTACAATTATAAAAAAAAATTGAAATATGGCTGTGATCAAAATTAAATAAATTCATTTTGCAAGAAAATTAATTTTTTTTTTCAAGATGGGAGGAATTATATAAATCTTTTATCAATAATAAATATGTTTATCCACAAAGTTTGATTTTAGAAAAAAATCAATATGTAGTTACCTGAATAGCCAGAAATTATATCGTGGAAATAATAATTTTTTTATTAGTTATAATTTTTTAAAATAATTATAATAAAGATGTCATGATCAAATTACTATTTATCCTTTATTTATTAAAATAAGTGTAGTAATACTTATGTTTATTATTATCTCTCAGTCGCACGGTAATAGATTAATATGATTGACTTTTACAAAATATCCTTAATAAAATTTCAATACGACTAATTCTGATATTAGTTTCCAATATATGTGAAACTTACCGTCTCTATTCTCAAAACTGTAGTCTAAAAATTTACAAAAAAAAGTTCAGTAAATATTGGCTTTTTTTGAGCCACTTATCTTATTAGGTCAAATTATTAATCGATGATGAGGTAGAATGGATTTAATCAATCTATTAATCTATTAGTGATTTTTGATTTTTAAAACCGAATAATAAACTATAAAAAAAAACAACGCGTAAAAAATATGGATTGTGACTCAATTGTACTTTACTTGGCTAGCCCCTTATTAAAAATAAATAAATTTGTAATAAAAAATTGAATAAACAAATTTAAATTAAGTAATATAATGCAAATAAGTTATGACATATCCTTTGTAAATTTTACAAAAGGAAAAAAAAAATTTATAAGTACCTACCATTTTCTTTTAAGATTTTTTTTTTTTAAAAAAAATAGATTTACTGGATTCTCCATTTAAACTCTTCTCTCTCTACAATTTTATCTTCCTTTTTTAAAAACTAGATTCTCAGTCCCTTTAACTTTCCTCTTATCTTCCTTATACTGTATATGAGGTCGTCCTCATATCAGGCAAGGAAAGGCCAGTCAGATAGTCGAGCATATCCTATCTGGCTGGTCTGATTTCGTTTTTAAATTCCTTTAAACTTCCTCTTATCTTTCTTATACTGTATATGAGGTCTTCTTCGTATCAGGCAAGGAAAGACCGGTCAGATAGTTGAGTATCTCCTACTTGGCCGGTTTGGTTTAGATTAGAATTCCCCTTTTCATTTCCTTATATTTATGTTTATGAAGCAATGTTGAAGATTAATGAGATCAGTGATGGGGAGACATCAACAAACAGCAAAAAGATAAAGAAAAAGAAGAAATACCACTTCAAGATAAATTAAGAAATACACAACAACTTCAAGCAAGATAGTTGGGCGAAAAGTTAATTTCAGAGAATGAATGTCCCGAGTATTGAAAAAAAAAGATGTAGAATTGCTAAGATAATCTGGATCTCAGAGACATTCTGATCCTTCATATTGGAAGTGAGGAAATACATAAGATAATTAAGCAAATCAGCATGAAAAATTAAACCCTTAAAAACGACTAAAAAAGATTAGTATAATAGTTAATATGGGTAAAGAAATAATACAACAAAGAAATAATAGAATTTGAACTCAAGATAACAGAGAAGACGCAGAAAGAGAAAAGTGGAATGAAGGAAAATGAAAGAAAAAGACAGATAAATTAAAAGAAATGTTGAGCAAAAGAATTTTTTTTGCTATCTGGTAAATGATTAAAAGAACAAGAAATATTCAAATTGTTGAACTTAAAGAATAATAAAAGAAACAAGTTGCCAATAATAACAGATAAAGAAGAAACCATAGGACATTTCCAAAAATGAAGACAAAGTCAAAGAAGGGACAATTTGAAGAAAAAATGCATATAAACAAAGGTATACTGGCTTAGAAAAAAGATGTCAGTCATTTATTTATGGAAATAATTTGATATAAATAATAAAGTAGCAGAAATAGAAAGGAATAATGATATAAAAAAAATAAAATATAGGAATAAAATCAACAAAAACAAACAATAATAATAGAAATAAATTGGAAAGGATAATTAGAAAGGATAATGAAGGAATATAAGAAAAAATTACAACAAAATGATAAAAATAAAGTAATAATATTAGTTTTCTTATTTTTTTTAGTAATTTTATTTTATTAATTATATTAAAAAATATGTTTTAATTTTGTGAATTGTATCGACCGGATAATCTAATGGATAACTAATACTATTCTATAATTATTGCAAAAAAAAAATTAGTTATTTGTTTAACATTGATTTATACTTTACATATTAAATAAAATTAATTTGTAATTGAACAAATAAATAAATAATACTTAATAAAATGGTATCCTTATAATGATATTGATTATATTATTATCAAACTCAACAATTTTCAGTTGCATTTCTTGAATTAAATCATAAATTTTTTAATTTCCGCTGGCCCTGTTAGCAAAATTTTTTTATACTGCTTCGCTTTTAAATTGCCAAAAATTTTTTACCATCATATACTATGCTCTTGCACGTGATTATTTATCTGAATTATTTTAAATTGGTGAAATATTATTTTATTTTATTTAATTCTTTTTTTGCGCGCTCAAATAACTTCAAAAATAGGGATGTTAAATTGCTTTAATAAAGCATGCTTGAATCGAATTTAAGCATAAACTTTTTAGAATGTGTTCCAAACTTGTTTCAAGCTTTCATAGTATAATGAAGCTTCAAAAGTATATATATACTCTAATTTGAGCACATTTGTTTAAGCGCGTTTGATTAAAATAGCTCAGTTTCTTGTTTTTGAAAAAATATGGATTTATTTAATGCAGAATAAATATGTGGACTTGAATTAAGTAAAAGTCTAACTATATTACATATTCGCGTTTAACTATACGTCAAGCTTAATTGCTCAGAAGTTTATTTTCTCAAAACATTTTACCGTAGATTGCTTTAAGCTTAAGCTGTATAGCCGAACTTAAACTGGACCGATTGAGCAATTTAACATCTCTATTCAAAAACCAATCATCATCATAAGTAACATAAGAACTTCTTAACCTTACAAATTAATGAAATATAAGGTTATCAGCAAACGATTTTTCAGCAGCCGATTATGCAAAGAAAAAAATATATATTCCAAACTTATTGCCAAATGATTTGTTAGTCACCAAAGATTTTTTTTTTTTTAAAAAAATACCTCAGAACAATCAATTTGAAACGAGCGATAATTCAATACGTAATTCCTTTGGTAAAATTTTTCTATAGGATATACTTTATCAGAAAATCAAATAAAAGGTTTACACTTTTTAAGTATCCTTTTTTTTAATTAAAAAAAATAAATATTTCTATTTTGATATATTTTTAATTATAAAACTTATTCTCATAAAAAACCTCTTTATAAACTAAAAAAAAAAATATATAAAAAAAATATCAAATAATCGTAAGACACTCATCATAAAGATCAAACAAACTCCACTAATTTTACACCTTTAGCCTTAATTTGATCAAATAATTCCAATTCTTCATCATTAAATTTAGTATAATATTTCGATATACCCAAAAATTTTAAACTATTACTTCTTTCAATATAATTTAAAATTACTTTAAGAAGATTTAATTCAATATAAAAATTATTTATATTAATTCTTATCAAATAATTATGACAATTTTCAATAAAATCTATAATACTACTAATAGGCCAAAGATCAAAAGAATGAACAAAACTAATAGAAACTTCTTTAACACTAATAGGTAAATTAATTCCTAAATTTTTAAACATTTCATCATTATAATCATCATAACTTGGAAAAAACACAATATTTAACATTCTTACATTTAAATTTTTAAAATAAGGAAATACTAATGAATCAATATTTGAATTAATTCTAATTTCTAAAATAATAAGATTTAAACAATATTTTAATATATTTTCAATAATAGGAAGTTTTAAAGGTTCAATTAATACGAATTTTTGTAATGAAGAACCAAAATATTTAATTATTGAAGATAAAATAATATCATCATTATTATTCCAATTATTATATTCAATATCCAAAGATTTTAGATTAAAAGAAGTATAATTTATCTCATATTGAACTAATGATAATATTTCACATTCATAAATTTTTAAATGTTTTAAATTAAATAAATTTAAAAGATTTTTAAAAGTACCTTCACAAAGAATATTATTATCAAATTCAACATAAACCAAAGAATGACTTTGAAATTTTAAAGATAAAATAATATCATTTGATAAATCTAAATAATTTGAAATTTTAAAAGTTTCAAGATTATTTTGTTTTTGAATAATTGAACAAACTTTTTCCTTAATAGTAGTTAAATAACTTGTATCAGCAATATAATCAATTTCTAATTTTTTTAAATTTAAATAAGTATTTGATATACTATTTAAAAATCCTTGATCTTCAATATCATGTAAATGTAATACCAAAGAATTTAATTTTGTTAAATTTGAAGTTGATAAATTTGAAGTAAGAGTTTTAATATAATATAGTGAAATATCTAAATGTTTGATATTAACACTTTGTTGTAAAATTGATTGATAAAATATTGGAATAAAATCATCAGATATTTTATTACGATGTCCATGTAATAAATTTTTTAAATCACCTTGAATCCATTTCATAAGAGTAGAGTTTACTTTAGTATAATCAAAAACTTCTAAATATTTTGGATATTCAAATAATGGTTCATAATCTTCATATTTATCATCAATATCAATATTATTATTAAGATTAATGATTTTTATTTGATTTTTTAATCTTAAAATTTCTGGTTTACTAAAACATAATATTAAAGTAAAAATTATCAAACAATTATTTTTAGAATTGATTTCAAAAGGACTTGAATAAAGTAAAGGTACTGTTGCTCTACACCAAAATCGATTTACTAATAAACAATTAAATAATATTGAATGATAATGTTGAAGATATTTTAAAATTTTAAGAATACAATCATCTGTTAAATGAGGAAAAGTCATTTTAAAAAAATTTGAAAAATTTTTTTAGGAAAGAGTAATAAAAAAATTTCATTATGTAACACCAAAAAAATATAAGCATGTGAAAAAAATTGGTGCAACATTTAAAATAATCATGTGGATTACCAAAATTTTGATTGGTTTCCATAATTTCCGTCTTTCTATTGGCCAACGATTTTATCACATGATAATAATCAACTTGAACGAATGCTTTTTTTTTTTCAAAAATAAAATTCTTGACAAATATTATTTACTTTATTCGAATAATTTTGTTATCTTATTTATACAAATTTTCTACAAAATATGATGAGCCATAAAAAAAATAGTTTATAAATTTTGTAAGGTCATAGTTTGATAGAACTGCGGTGCAGATCGGTTTAAATATCTTTGAAAGTTTTCAAGTTTTTTAATATAGATATAGCTATGTAAGAAAAACATTCGTAATCCATAATTTATAAATCCTAAAGGCTTAAAAATTATAATTGGCTTAATTAATCTCTCACAAAATAGACAGATTACATTATAGAATAAGCCATAAAATTCGTCCTTGAACGAATCCAATGTCAACCCATTCCTAGATTCAAGATCATTCCTAAAAATAAAACCAAAAAAAGAAACATTAGATTAGTAACAATTTATTGAAACAATTAATTAGCTTTAATTTTACCCTAATATATACTTGTAATATTCAATATATTTACATTTTTCATTTTAATTATGTATAATTTATATTTTACTAATGAGTAGTTATAGTAGAATGTATTATTTAATATACTAATAATAAAAACCATAAAAACATAAAACACAAGTTTGAAATTAAAGTCGAATCTTTTATTCATTTAATGAGATTTTTATTAAAACAAAACAAAAATAAAATAAATAATCCAAATCGGATGGTACAACTTTAACTTTTGGATTCAATTTTAAAATTATATTTAGAAAATTTTAAAGATAAACTTAATAGTATAAGAAATTAAGGGATGAATCAATTTTTAAAAGAATACATTATGAATTTTATTTTTTTATTTTTTCATATATTTCCAAAAAAAAAAATTTTTTTTTTATATAAACTCCAATATAAACTCTAAAAAACAAGTCAACATTGTAGTAACAGAAAAACTTCTCATCATACAGTCGCTTAGCAGATCACGTTCAATAAAATTTATATTCTATTAAAACATTAATAATTCAAAAATTAACAATATTTTCTATAGTTTTAATCTATAAATTTAAAAACATATAAGAATACGTATATTAAAACAATTTATTCGATTGTAAAACATAAATTTATTTATTTATTTTTAATAAATTTATAAGAAATTAGGTCAACAGCTGTTTGAATATTATTTATTTGGATAAACGAGATACTGTACATACAACTCTATTGTATATCCAAATAAAAATGAAGTCTAAATGAGAGACGACTAACCTTCAACATTATTGCCTAAGTAGCTAAAAGATCATTCTCCTTATAATTATCATGTAGCATTGGCAGCTTTTAATGACGAATTAAGCTGTTTTAATGTTGAATTTGTTAATTCTTTTTAGGATAGATTGATGCTTTAATATGGATAATAATAATTGGATGAATTTTACATCTAGATTTTATCAGCAAATACAAACGTTAGTAAAAAAAAAAATCTTTTTATAATTTATTACAAATAGTAAAATTCAACCAAATTTAGCATGTGCCAAATTCTTTTTATGATAAAATTTATTAGTTTTATACGCGAATTTAATATTTTTAGTTTATGATAAAAAATATACCTTCTAGAGTCACCTATTATTTTTTGTCATGAAAATTTAATAATCAAACTAGGCGTAACCCGTCGCGCTGCGCCGGGAATAGGACTTGCCTATCAAGTTAAGAGAATAACAATAGCATGTTTATATTTTATATTATTTGCTATAGATTTTTACTATTATTATGATGAGGTTAGAAGAAAATTGATGTAATAAATTTATATAATTTATGTGTTTATGCCAATAATAGTGAATTGTGAGTAGATGTTATATGTGAAATATTATGTATATAATTATCTACTACTAATTAGTATTAGTAAAATGTCAATTACCGAAATTTGCCGATCGAAAGGTCTTAACTTTTAAGTATTAACATAAATTTGCCAAACAAAAGATCTTAAGTATAGATCAGGCAAACGTAACGGATTTTCAACTTTTTTTTAATATATATATATATAGATTAGAAATTACGTGGGATAAATTCCAGTATTGCACTAATGTTGTCGACAAATAATAGGATTTTCAATCCTATTGACTAAATAAAATTAATGATTTCTTGGCACAAAATCAAATATCGTAAAAGCCACAATGTTCATTATCTGCAATCAATTTTTTTTTTTTTTTTTTTACTTGTAAAAATAATTTCAGTTTATTAAAGGAAAAAAAAGTATTTCTCTGAATAATGATTTTAATATTGAACTGCGCCTATTTTTGAAAATAAATCTATGTTATTAAAAATAAAAAAATAGTTGGATGGTTGATTGGCTGATGTACCGCATAAATTTTAACTTATTTTGTGAAACAAACGTATTTTATTTTCACAGAATAAATTTTTATGTTTATCCTTGTGACCTCGATTTGTGTGATATTATGCCGATCACACTATCGTTAAATCAGAAATTAATTTAGCATTTCTTTTTTTTTAAGGAAAAAAAAAATGTCTGATAATTCCAAATGTAAAAAATGTGGTGAAAAATATACATGTAATGTATTCAAATGGTGTAACCCATGTCAAATAGATGATTTTAAAAAGAATTTTGCTAGCGGAAATGAAAAAATCGATGCTTTTATTCAAGAAAATCGACTAATAATTTATAGTACTTCTTATACATGTTCATTATTTGCTGATATACTTGAGTGGCTTCCATACAATAAGTTTAATGATATTAAAGAATTCGGTAAAGTTGGTTCTGCTACATTATATTCAGCAATATGGAAGGATGGTCCACTTTTTAATGAAAATGAAAAGGTATTTAAAAGGCACCAGAATGAAAAAATTATTTTAAAACGCTTGCATAATTCACAAGATAATCTTGATGAATTTCTAAATGAGGTATGAAATGTAATTTTTTTTTGTTGATTAATTGATTAATTTTTAAAAATACTTTTCTGTAATATAACAATCTTTTTTTTTTATGTTTTTATAGGCTAAATCATATATAGAACAAATATATGGAATATCTCAAGATCCAGTTACAAAAAATTATATTTGCGTTCTTAAAGATATATATTGTAAAAAATGTTGTAAGCAATATACAACTGAATGGACTAATTGGTGTAAAACATGTCAAATTGAGAATTTTAAAAGAAGTGGAAATAAAAAAATTGATAATTTAATTCATGAGATGCAACTAAAAATTGATGACCCTTATGATATAATATTTGAATGGATACCATACAATCAGTTTAATGATTTTAAAGAAATAGGTAAAGGTGGTTTTTCTACAGTATATTCAGCAATTTGGATGGATGGTCCATTAATATATAATTATAAAAATAATCTATATGAAAGGGAATCTAATAGAAAGTTTGCTTTAAAATGCTTACATAATTCGCAAGACATTACTGATAGATTTTTAAATGAGGTAATGTAATTTGTTTTATAAATTAATTTTTAAAATACTTTTGTTTAATAAAAAATTATCTTTTTTGATAGATCAAATCATATTCTATTAAGTTAGCTGAAAATATTCTCCGAATATTTGGAATATCTCAAAATCCAGATACAAAGGATTATATTTTGGTTACTAATTATGCAGACGGAGGCGATTTTTATCATTGGTTAAATAAAAATTATAATAGATATAATTGGAAATCTAAACTCCATTTTTTACTTAGGATTATTAATGGCCTTAAAAATATTCATCAAAAACAGAAGATTCATCGTGATCTTCATGTAGGAAATATATTAACAATTGATAATTCACTTAGTATTGTGGATTCAATATCTATTTCAGATATGGGATTATGTGGAGAAGCTGGTAATATAGATGATACAAAAATTTATGGAGTCATGCCTTATGTAGCTCCTGAAGTATTAAAAGGAAAACCTTACACTCAAGCAGCTGATATATATGGTTTTGGTATGATCATGTATTTTGTAGCAACTGGAAAACAACCTTTTGCTACTCGTGCTCATGATGATATTTTAGCATTAGATATTTGTAATGGAATTAGACCTGAAATAAATGAACAAGAAGTACCAAAATGTTATATTGACTTAATGAAAAAATGTTGGGATTTAAATCCAGATAATAGACCAACTGTTAATGATTTATATAGAGTGATTTGTTCCATTGAACGTACAAATAGTAAGCAATTCGAGGAAGCAGATAAATATAGAGAAGAAAAGTTTTCATCTAATAAAAATAGCCAATTACATATTCATCCAGAAGCTTACTATTCATCTAGAATACTTAATCCTTTCACTAAGAATCTTCCAAAATATGATAATATTGATAAAAGTATGTTAGAAATTACTGATTTTATGGAGTAAGTTACATTTTAATTATTATTGTTATTCTTTTTGGTTAAAAGAATTTAATTAAATTTAATTATCTTATAGGTTATCAATCAAAAATGAAAATAATCAATCAGGAGAATAAAATAAGTTTAGACTTATTATTTTATAATAGTTTTATTTTTTTTTCTATTTTTATATAGTAAAGTTTTGTTTTTATTATTCTTATTTAAAAAATATAGCTTTTGTTCAACACTGATTATAGAGTACATGTAAATTTTTTCCTTTGCATAAATAAAATCAGTTTGTAATTTAACATTAAATATAAGTTTTTATACACAGAGTTTTGTCTTTTACTATTCCAAAGTGCACGATAAACCCTAATACTTTATTATTTATTAATATTAACTGATAATAGTAAGAAAAAATGAAAAAACGACAATTGATTAAATATAATTGTATCCATAAAAATTTTTAAGACTTTAAAGTACAGTACAATAAATAGTATAATCATAATAAAATGACACATCATATCCTAACATGGTAGAAATCAGGTTTTTTGTCAAACCTAACTCATGGCATTAATTATGGCTTTCAATTTTTCAATTATTTGTAATACGAAAAAAAACCCCTCTTATTTTGGGATAAGCTTTATCAAATTAATTAATGTTATAGAACGTGCTGTTTTTCATATTCAAGACCATGATTGTTTTTTTCATTAAAACAATCTATTTATTGATTTTCTCAATTAGAGAATTAAAGAATTAAAGGCAATAATGTTATTTGTTTATAAATAAATATTCTTCTTAGAAAATAGAAAATAAAAATGGAAAAAAATTATGTTATGTAATCAAGCTCACTGGATTATAGTATATATATTTTAAATTATAATATTTTTTGTGGATAGTCTGAAATTAATAAATAAAATTACTAACTGCGGTAAAGGATTATTTTTTTTTGTTTACGCGACTCTATATTTTGAATATTTTATCACATTTAAATCTACAAGAAAAGATCATATGGTTGATTTATATATTTTTTTCATTTTAAAAAAAATTTTTAACCAAAATTTGGTTCCTTTGTATAAATAAATTATCAATTTTTATGAATAGAAAGCCCGTTACTGTCCAAAGATTTTTACTTTACTCCCCAAAATGCGTTAATAAATACATTAAATAGTAAATTTTTTTTTGGCTGGATCTGACCTCTGTATGTATATTTCGGGTCCTAAAGAAGCATTAAATATTTTTTAATACATTTACTATATTTTTTATTATTCTATTATTTTCTCTTATTAAAATATTGAATAAATTTTAATTAGAGTGGCTTAGCATTAACGTATAATCTATATGGTAAATCAAATCCACTAATATGATATCTCATACTTATTCTTATTCTCATTCTAATACTCATGAGTAAGAAAGAGAAAGAGAATGAGTATGAGTATAAGAGGAGAGGCAAAAAATTTATCTTATGAATAAAGTTGTTTATATACTTGTCCAAAAAAATTTTTTTTGTTTGTAAAAAAAAAAAAAAATTATTATTAAAATTGGTTCTAATGATTAATAATCATTATATTTAAGAGAATAATATTTTAGGATAGTATACTGTAATAAATCTGATTTTATTATTTTATAATAATAAAAAATATGTTATAAATTTTTAGATTATAAGGAGCAAACATTTTTTTTTTGTTTTTGGATCAGGTCAATATACAAAATCAAACAAAACCTAACCTTTTTAATTTTAGGTAAGCTTTGGGTAGACGTGCTGTGGCAAATTCTTCTATTGTATTGTTTTATCTCTATAACATTTCGCAACTAAATAATTACTTTATTGGTCTTATTGGCTAATTTCAAATACCATTCAAATGCTTTACTTTCATCTTTTAAAATCTTTTCCATAATAATAACAATATGTGATGCAGATTTATGCCCTCCTTTAGCAGATTTTAAATAAAATTCAAATGCTTTCTTTTCACCTTTCCTAATACCACGTCCATATTCATAACAATTTTCTGATTTATACATCACTCTAACATTTTCTCCTTCTGATGATTTTGAATACCGTTCAAATGCCTTATAATAATTATATTTGATGTTTTTGTCACAAATAATAACAATCACCTACATAATATTTGATATATTATCTCCTTTTTTTAGCATTTTTTATATGTAATTTACAATTACCTTTATATAAAATAATATCTTTATAAAGAAATAATGAATAAAAAATATTGCATCATTAAAATAGAAAGTATTAACTTCCATTTTTCGATCAAAAGAACATTTACTTGATTCCGATTTAATTTTATTAACAGAATTAGAAAATATTTCAAGTACCTTAACTTTACCAATTTTACATCCAATTCCATGTTAATAAAAATATCCAATTAAACTTTATAAATTCAAATTAATTCATTCACATAATATTTTATAATATCCATATTTAAAAGAAATATATTTAATTCTTGTAATAATTCTTTAAAAATAAGAAACTCGGAAATATTTTTGTTGTTACATACTGTACATACATTGACACAGTATTCAAATTTAAAATTTCATTTATGAAAATTCTTTATTTATTCAACAAAAAACACGATTCTTATATAAAAAAAAGTTTAATCAAACTTCACTAGTCTATTTATAGTAATTAATCAAAAAAATTTTTATTTTTTTAAATTACACTTGCGAGTTACATATAAAGATAATTAAAAAGCAGATTTAAATTATAATTTTGAAAAAAAAAATTTGTATAAAAAAAATATAAAATAAAAAGATCAATACTTTTATTTTCTAAATTCTTTTAGATTCATTATTTTGATCTAAAAAAATAGAATTATAAATTAAAATGATTATGTCAGCATAAACAAAGTTTAATTTAACATTAATAAAAAAATTTACCATCATTAATTTTCAATTGAGTAAAATCAATTCGGATAGATTCTATTTAATAAAACAAAATTTGTTAGTTTTTTTCTAAGAAAAAAATTTTTTTTTTAAACACGATAAAAATTTAATTACCAGAATAATTTGTGCTTATAATATTATCATATTGATTATAATAATCATCTGAATTTTTTGGTTCAGGAAGATTATTAAAATTAAGTAATCTACTTGTATAAATAGCTTCTGAATGTGTTTCATATGAGAAGTTAGTAGTAGAAACATTAGTTTGTAATTTATTATTGATTTCATCTGCTTCTTTAATTTGTTTTTCTATTTCTGTTTCATCTGTATTTTCTTTTTCTAATTTTCTAAGTTCATTCCACCATTGATATAAAATATCTTTAGCTTCACTTGCTGATGGACGATTTAATGGATTTGCATCTAAACAACTTTTAATTAAATATACAATCAATTGGGGTACTTTAATATTAAACCTTGGTCTAAGTCCTTG
>QKYT01000248.1:49595-60687 GCA_003550305.1 Glomus cerebriforme
AAAATTTCCATTCACTATATTTATTATAACTTATATTTTAATTGTAACAAACAATAAAAATCATTAATATATTTTAAACTTACTAACTGTATCTAAAGAGCACTAATGTATTATAAAATTTATATTTAAAAAAAAGTTGTATCAAAAGACATAATTTCCTAACCAAATTATATACAATTTTAAGATTTTGATTTTTAAAGCTCACTCACTGTACCCAAAGTTCTCTAGTTGATATACAATATTTGTTGGCGTAAAAAAGTATTTTTTCTTTAAGTAAAAAAAAAATTATATTTTATACTATAATCTTAAATAATTGTCTGTAACTTTGTAACATTATGGATTTTGTAAAAAACTTTTTTCATTTTAATAAACACCAAAATGAGCAAGAATATCTTAGTGACGATGTATTTGAACAAATAAAAGATTTTATTTATTATAATTTAACTAAGGAACAAGAATTGTTAATTGATAAACTAATATTAAATGAAGAATTAAAACAATGTTATAAAAAATATGGTTTATGTAAAGAATGCAAACAGCCTAAAACTTATTATAAATGGTGTAATGTATGTAACGCAAAACGATTACAACAAAATTTCAAAAATTGGAGTAGTGGTAATGATGATATTGACAAATTTATTCAAGATACTCAGCTATCAGCAACTTCCAGATATAAAGTATTAGAGTGGATACCTTATGATAGATTTTATGATATTAAATATATTGCAAAAGGCGGGTTTGGCAAAGTGTATAAAGCAAATTGGATTGATGGATNNATANNNNANTGGGATNATGAAAATCAAAATTGGAAACGAGATGAACCCAATAAGTTTGTAGCACTGAAAAGTTTAACTAATTCAAAAAATGTTACATTAGAATTTATCAATGAGGTATAAATTAATTTACCATTTAATGAAATTTTGAAATATTATTTTTACTAATGTATTTTTTATTAAATCTTATATTTTAGATTACATCACATTATAAACTTATTAGTTTAAGTGGTTCTATTATTAGACTTTATGGAATAACTCAAGATCCAGACACAAAAAATTATATGATGGTTTTGGATTATGCAGAGAATGGAAGTTTACGAAATTATTTAGATAAAAGTTATAATCAATTAAGTTGGGAATTAAAAATTGTTGGTTTAAATAATATTGCAAAAGGGCTTGATGAAATTCATAAGAATAATCTAATTCATCGAGATTTACATATTGGCAATATACTTCATAGTGAATATACATATATAACTGATATGGGATTATGCAAACCAGCAGATTATAATACACTAGAAAATACAAAAAAAGGAGTTTATGGTGTTTTACCTTATATTGCTCCTGAAATTTTAAGAGGACAAAATTATACCAAAGCTGCTGATATTTATAGTTTTGGCATAATTATGTATGAATTCATTTCTGGATTACCTCCATACCACGATGTAAGCCATGATATAAATTTAGCAATGAAAATCTGCCAAGGCTTAGACCAATGTTTAATATTAAAGTACCCCAATTGATTGTACATTTAATTAAAAGTTGTTTAGATGCAAATCCATTAAATCGTCCATCAGCAAGTGACTTAAATGATAATTTATATCAATGGGGAACTTATATATAATAAAACAGGAAAAACAGAAATAGAAAAACAAATTAAAGAGGCAGATGAAATCAATAATAAATTACAAACTAATGTTCCTTCTACTAATTTATCATATGAAACACATTCAGAAGCTATTTATACAAGTAGATTACTTAATTTTAATAATCTCCCTGAACCAAAAAATTCAAATGATTATTATAAACAATATGATAATATTATTAGCACAAAATATTCTGGTAAATAATCTTTTATTTATTCAAAAAAAAAAATTTTTTCTTAGAAAATAAAAACTAACAAATTTTGTTTTATTAAATAGAATCTATCCGAATTGATTTTACTAAATTGAAAATTAATGATGGTAAATTTTTTTATTAATGTATTAAACTTTGTTTATGCTAAATAATTATTTTAATTTATAATTCTATTTTTTTTTCTTTAGATCAAAATAATGAGTCTAAAATCAATAATAAAATTTAGAAAATAAGATTATCAAATTTTAATTTGTATTTTTTTTCCAAAATTATAATTGTTTGTTTATTTCTTATGAAACTTGGAAGTATAATTTAAAAATAAAATTTATTTATTTATTTTTTATGATTAATTGCTATAAATGGACTAGTAAAGTTTTTTTATGTTTTATAATTTCACAAATCTAAAACATGTAATAAATATAATAATATTCTCTCATATTACAAATAAAATATTAAACAAACAAACTTAAATTAATTTCAAAAACAAAATATTATTCAATTGTAATTTCATAATTAATAACTAATATAAATAAACACATTAAAGTCAATCATAAAAACTACAGAAATTAAAAACTTTTAAAGTGGAAAAAAAATTCGCTTTACATGGTTGAAAAAGATGGAAGAAAAGATATAGAACTAATGATGAACATTTTTAATAACAGAACAAATAATATAATAGTGAATGAAAAATTCACTGTAGGAGGTAGATCGGACGAAGTTTATCTACTATTTCTTTACCATTAGCAATTGCTCCTTTACAACCAATACTATAGAAAATTAAATGGATATCATATGAATTGAAAGAAGGAAATGATTGAACAGCAAAAGAATAAGTCAACATACAATAAATTGATAAAATTACCAAGTCTAAAGTGAATCCAGAAAATTTGATTATGAACAAAAAGGAGAGATGATAGTAAATCAAAGTAAAAAAATATATAAGAAATAGAACGTGTAAAATTGACAGATAAACAAATAGTCAAAACAGACATGACAAATAGAATATTATACAAAAGACTGTTGCTGCTGGGTGTATGGAGGAACAATCTGAAACAAATAGCTATTAATTAAGAAACACATAATATTAATTTTTGATTTAAGATATAAATAATTTCAATATACAAATCACAATTTTTACAATTTAAAAATTTTTTTTAAATATAACTTTAACATAATGGAGCAAATTTATTAATACTTAGTATTTAAAAGAATAATTTAGCATTATATAGAATTTTAAATCATAATGTCTGAAAAAGTCTTTGTAGTATTGTAATGTTATAGATTTTTAATTATTTTTTTTTCATTTAGTCATTTGATCTATTAAATAATGAATAATTTTAAAGGGTTTACGCCCCGTGTTGCAACGCATCCCTAAATCACGTGATTTTAATCGAATTTGATTGGCCAAATATATTACTACAAATTTTTATCCTTTATTATAATTTACAAATAATTTTATTGGCCAATTTTTTATTTATTTTATTTATCACAATCATTTCTTTAATAACAAATTATACAAGCTTTTATTATATATAAAATAAAGGACAGAGATGAAAATAGGAATAAAAATAAAAGTTCATGATAATAAAAGTAAAGAGAACTAGAATTAAAGCACCATTACAGAATTAAGCAATATCACGAAATTAAATACCATCACAAAATTAAAGCACCATTATAGAGCAAATTAAGCACCATCACGAGATTAAACAGTATCTACAAAAAAAATAAATTAAAAACACTCACCACCCATAATTACCTTTCAAGATAAGATTTTTAGGTTTCCTACAAAATTAAAGGAAAAAAGAAATGTTAGTGGGTTATACTTACATTTCTTAAATCCCATGCTGAAGCCCTCAACTCACCCAAATCCTCAAGGCCGTTCCCTAGAGGAATGCTATATCCGGTCATCCATCCGAAAAATGACCAGATTCGGATTGATCCATTTGTACCACTGGATTGATCAGATGGTTCAACGGATATCCGGTCAATCCAATTATCCGTCACCTAAAGAAAAAATGCAAAAAGGAACGTTAATGATGTTCCAAAGACAAAGAAAAAGAAAAACCCAAAAAACACAACCTCCCAACTTACTTCCATGATCCAAATCGAAGTCCAAGTCCAGGAANGCATCCCCTAAAGAAAAAATACAAAAAGGAATGTTAATAACGTTCCAAAGACGAAAAAAAATCCAAAAAAAAACCAAAATCTCCATTCCCAACTTACCTAAGCTGAAACCAGGTCCAGAAAGGCTTCCCTTAAAGAAAAAATGCAAAAAGGAGTGTTAATGATGTTCCAAAGACAAAGAAAAAGAAAATCCTGAAAAACACAACCTCCCAAGGCGGCGTTAGTTATTATTCCTTTACCAATTGTTCTCTCATCATTAATTAGTCTCTTTATCAACTGTTTTTTCACCATCAGTTATTGTTCCTTTGCCAACTATTTCATCATCTGCTACTTTTACTAATTAGTTCTCTTTTAACTACTGTCTCTTTATCATCAGCTATTACTCCCTCACGATTAGCTAGACAGCTAATGATACTTTATTATTGCATCAAGATGTTATATCAGCCTTCTTGATAAACCTAAACATGGCAAATATTTTGATACACCTTCAGAACCCATATAGAATTTCCAAATCAAACTGCTATTCATTCAAGGCATTTGATTCTAATGTTGCTCCCTAATGATGATTTGTTTTAGCGATTTTACAAAGTCAGCATTGAGAATTTGAAGATAAGGATCATTATAGGCGAGCTCAGATATATAGATACAGTATATAAAAATTTGTAGATTAGTTTACTCTCCAAGGAAAGCTAAAAAGGTTTTTTGCTAAGTCATTTAGACCAGTCCAAGACATGAAGTTTTATATATAATATTTAATAAACCATTTGCGACGTCTAAATGTGTTTTAGATGCAAAGGTGTTAATGATGGTGAAATACTGTAGTGGGAATAAGATGCGTCATTATTTGTAGGTGATAACGTGGTAAAGACAGTTCTGAAGGTGTAAATAATGAGGTTTAAGAAAGTTGAAATAATCTTTAAGGGTGGTTGTGAAGAATGAAAAAGTTGGGAATCTACGAAGATGCAAAATGATAATCCCTTTAAGTAAGTTTCAAGCATCTAAACTATCAGCTGGGGTAATATCAAACAATATTATCAAATATTTTGGAAAATAATTCAACACGTTACTTTTTTATGAATTATGCTAAACGACTTGCTCTCCGGAAAAGAAAAATTAGTATTATTATAACTATGGCAAGAGATGTTTATGATCCTTCCGGAAATCTTGAAGGTTGATTCTTCTGAATATTCGTATTATAAATGACAATTAAAGAATTATCAACAAGAATCTGTCAAAATCACATATGATCATTTGAATTTCATTTAATAATGCTGTATTCAAAATAATAAACCATTAATCCTATACATTTAACTATAATTACAAGAATGTGACCAAATTATTAGATTTCATATTAATATTCATATCTTTTATAATCTAAATTTGATAACAAAAATAGAATTTCAATATTCGTTTTTCTGACACAATCATTGCATTAAAAATATTAGAAATTTCCAATTTCATTAATCCTTTAAAATTAACACTAACACAACTCCGCGGTTATAAAATTACTCAATTCATACATTGTTCACATTTCCTCTTTAAATATCATTCAAATGCCTTACTATAATTTCGTTTGATATTTTTACAGTAAATATAATTCAATATTTTGTAAATTATTATATGAACTCCATTCAATTATCATTTTTGGTGTAAGTGATTCAATTTGACATTTTTGTAATAAATTATCAATGTCATTATTTTCCGATATCCAATTTAAAAATTTTGATTCTAAATAATTTTGAATACAACATTTCCAATATAATGCACAGTAGCTAAACATTTTTGATTACAATTTTCAGAAATTCTTTTTTTTTTTTCCTGAATTAAGTAAAACTTTATTTTTGATTATACATTTTATTTACTCCTCTTATTGCTTCAATTCTTTCATCATTTGTAAGAAAATTATCAAAAAGTAACATTTGTTTTTTGTCTCATTTTCATTATCAATCTAATGGGTTAACTTCCCAATAGGCACAATAGGAGACGAGCAATAAATAATAGGAGACACGAATTCAAAAATCATCAGTCATTAAATAAAATGAAAATGAACAATAAATATCAATCCATCAATTTGATATGATCCTTATTTTATTATCATAATAATGATTATAAAAATTTGTCCATTTCATTTTAACTGGAGGTAAAAAAAACAATATTTGATTCCTATTAAGAAAAGTATGATATATATTGAAATAGTTTAACAAAAAAAGAAATTAAATATCAACGTCAAATCACGTAATGCAAACGAATTCATTCAAAATTAAATGAACTAAGCAAAAATTATGATTAGAGATGTACATATAATGACTGTACAGTTGCTGTGCGCTTGTATTACCAGGATTAATCAAAATTTTATTTTTTTAATAGTTATGATTATGACATTAATATGATGAAATCATTAATTAAGATAGTATAATTTCCCAAATATATAAAAATTTGCATGTTGCGACTCATCATGCTTAATTTATTATTGTATAATTATTAATTTTGACTCATTTTTATATACTTATTATTTTAAATATATAAATACCACCTTTTTTCAATATTTCGTTCATATGGTATCTTTAATTATATTATTATCATTATCCCAATTTTATTTCCTTGCTATAATCCTTTTTAAAAACTACTCACTACTCCATCTACCTTCTAAACTCCCTTTATCTTCCTTATACTGTATATGAGAACTTTCTCGTATCAGGCAAGGAAAGTTGGTCAGATAGTTGAGTATCTCCTANCTGGCNGGTTGGTTTTTTTTTTCTCCTTTAAACTCCCTCTTAGATTCCTTATACTGTATATGATATCTTCCTCGTATCAGGCAAGGAAAGCCGGTCAGATAGTTGAGTATCTCCTAACTGGCTGGTTGGTTTAGATTAGAATTCCCTCCTCACTTATTTCACTTAATTTCAAAAAATCAAGTAACTCTAAAGATACCATCTGTTAACAAAAAGTCTATTACTAGCTATAAAATACTTGAAACCTGAAACCTGCTTTTCCTAAAAAGAAGATAATAAGTTATTATTGGATTTAACAAAACAACTGATAAGAAAGAGACAATTTTATTAACGGAAATGGGGAAACAAAATATACAAAGAAGAAAAAAAGAAAATGCAGTGGTCATATCAGACCTTCTGAACAGTAAAGACAAAAGAATCTAAAGATAACACAAATATATAATCTGTATGATGACAAGAAAGCAACAACTAAAATTAGATAAATGGGTGAATGAAGAATTGATGAAGACTAGAAAGATCATTATTAAAAATGAAAATTTCAATGAGAAGGAATGAGGAGCTAAAAAAAGAAATACACAGAAAAAGGACAAAAATATGGAAAGATCAAGAACAATTCAAGGAAAAAAGTATATAAATGAAGAAATTTTGCGACGGAAAATAAGAAAGTGCAAGGAATATTGGAGATTACTTATGAAGCGTGGAAAAAATGAGAATTATTGAGAAAATAATGAATGCAATAATTGAATAAAAAAAATACCCAGAAAACTGGACCAAGAAATAAAATGTGAAAATAATTTGAAGTTAACAAGTTCTACTATGTTAAATGAGAAAAAGGTGTGATAAGTTAGAAATAGAAGGAAATAATGATGTAAATTAGAAAGAGGAAAAAATTAGAATGGAAAAAATACAACAAAATTATATGAATGGAGAGTATTAAACAGTGTTGGAGATTGTTAATAGAATCGGATAAAACAATAAACAATTGATAAAAATTAGTAAAATTAATTTAGATTTGTTAATATAGATTAGAGATATTTTTTAATTAAAATCAATAATTGTGAAAAAACATTTATTTACTGTATTTAATAAAAAAAATTTTTTTTTATAATTAAAAATATTAATTCATGAATTGTTTCAGCCGTCCAGAATAGTCAATCAACAATATTTTAATGCAACTGTTTTATTTGGATCGTTTACTCATATCCAAATGTCTAAATGATTTGACATATGTTTTTCTTTCATTTTATGATATCTTACCTTTAATCCTTCATCCAGCATAATTAAAAGGAACGTATGTCAAGTTTATAGTTTATTAAATTGGTTTTCTATCATATGTATTTATATATATATATATATAAAATACTAGATAATTTACTGCAATAATATTGAACACTGCTCGAAAACAATGTCATTTATATTACATAAACAGTAAAAAGAAAAGGTTTCACTTTATATAAAAAAGAGTAATATAAATAAAATAATATAAATCAAGAATTACTCTTTATAACTTATAAATTATCTATTCTTTAGTCAACTAAAATATCATCTCATTATGAAATTAAAATGTTATATAATAAAGCATTATACTACACACTATATTAAAGTTAATCTGACTATTTATTTAGAAATAATTAGTTTTTTTATTATTCTACTTAAATTGTCCTATCAATTTATTTATAATAGGTAGCTAAATTTCAATAAATGATTATGATTGATATTTCTATATTTGCTGTCAAAAGTCTTCTTTAATCAGACTAATTTGTATTGAAATAAATATAATGATTATTAAATCTCCAACATCTTTATTAAAGTAACTTGCATTATTTGTTTTATTTCATTATTTAAAATATCCCAATAAAATTCACACAAACTTTAACACCTTTGCAATAAAATAAATTCATAAGTAATTATAACTCATTTTTCTATTGCTACTTAAAAAAACTAATTTATTATTTGAACTTTTTTATTTTATAGAAGGATATTTTTTTTAGACGATATGTCTGAGTTGACATGTAATGAAAGTCATAATCCATTCGTAAATCTTCGATTTTTCTTTTTTAGGTAATATCAGCACAAAAATAATTTGTCAACCCTTTTTTTTTACGCTATAAATTATGAAGCACATTGACAAATGAGCAATGATAGAACAAATAATTACAATTTTAAACTTTCGTTCTTTTTAAATGTATTTTGAGAGGGATTAGATCATACGAGTTAACAATCCTCTTGTTGAATCTATCATGATTTCTTTCTTTTTTTTTTTAAAAAAAAAATTCCAAACTTTATCATGTCCCAAATCAACCCATCGGCCTAAATCATCGGCCCATTACAATAATGCCTTAAGACAGTACCAACGATACTTTCCTAATTTAGGCCGATGGGTTGATTTGGGAGTTGGGACATAAGTCAATTTGGGCTACAACAATTCCTATGCAAATTTGCGAATGTTTATTAAGGTATTATTGCATAATTACAGTAAATAGAAAACATCATTCCTATTTATCAATACTATATTATGTAATATTTGAAAGTTAATTCGTGATTCTGCATTATAAATTTTGACCCTATTTAATGCAAATAATAATAAAGTTGTTTTACGATATATATCAAAAATCATTGTACTTTATTCTGTAAGTTAAACACTATTTCTTACGACTATTTGAAGCAAAAAGTTTTTTTTTTCACTATTAAATCTTCCACAATATAATTAGTATAATGTTTTCCCAAACAATTTACAAAAATAATACGGATTTTATTAGATTTTAATAAATCCAGGAAATAATGATTGATTATGCCATTAGCTTAAAATGAGCTAAATGAGCTAACAGATTTTAGCCTTTAAACTTTTATTGGTTATTCGCTCTAAATATTTTCTTTGTTTTTTTTTAAATTTTAATTTGAAAGCCACAAATTAATTATGTAAAAAAAAATCCAACAAGACTTGGCTGCTCTATCAATCTCAATTGTTTTACTTGAATAAGAGGATTTTCATATCTCTGATTTTTTTTTCATGTTAAAACGTTCAGTAGTATTATTTATTTTATTGTATAAAGTAGAAAAAAATTGCCAAAGCAAAAATGATAACAAAAAAAGAAAATTTAGCTTCATAAGTGGAAATATAGAAAAGAAAAATCATCACAAAATTTTTGTTGGTAATTCTTAAAAACTAAATACTAGTCACTTTTATAAAAAATCTTATTTGGTGGATTAATGTTATTATTATATCGTAACTGATGTGTTTCTTTAAAAATTCTTCCATATACATATTAATTTGTGCTAATTATTTTTTCAATTCGATTTATTGTCAAAATAAACTTAATTGCAAAATTTTGAACACAAAGTACGATATAACATTCATTTGTTATATTAGAAGTATATATTATATTCTTAATTGTATTATGTTTATATTTTTAAACAATTTAATATTCATTTTTAGTAAATATAATAAGTTGATTAACATTACATAAATTATAAAAAAAAAGAAAGAAATGTTGTATTTGAATTATTGAAATTATATCTTTGCCCTCACCTAATCCCAGATCTACTAATAATAAACTAAAAATTGATATAATAACTATTCTGTATGTCTTCCAAAATAATAACTATTTGTATTTGTTTATTATATATCTATTTCTTATTGATCAATTCTGAATTTTTGTTGTTATGCCAATTTCTTTGTTGTCCTTTATTCCACCCATACACCCAGTTTTTCATATGATATTGTACTTATCTTACACCGTGTGATTGTTTATCATCAATTTACTCCTATATTTGTTTACTTTGATTCATTATTATTTCTCCCTTTTATTCATAATTCAATTTCCCTGTATTCACTTTAGAATTTGATATACTATAAACTCTAAAGTTGGAACCCAAACACCTTGATTTCCTCCTTTTTTCAATTCACATAGCATTCCATTTAAATTTCTACAATATTGGTTGTAAAGGAGCATTGCTAATGGTGAAATATACTTTGTCCAATCCATCTTCCACAGTCATTCATCATGTTATTTGTTTTGTTAATAAAAATTACATCATTGTTTTATGTTCTTTTCTTCTTGGTGTTTCTTTCATACCCTCTTTCTCTCTGGTGCTCTCTTTTATTTGTGTCTTTCTTACACACCATTACCAGTTAATTTTGTTGACTATAAAAAAAATTCCGCGTTATATTCACCCTATTATACCATCTTTACACATTCTCTTAATTTTCTTTGCGGAAATTGTAGAATATTATCTGTTTCTGCCTGAGTTATTAAGATTTATTTATGTCCATAAAATGAATCCAAATTTCTTTTTTAAATCATCAAATCTTCGTTTTCTCCAAATCTGGATGGGTGTTTGTATTACATGAGCTCATAAATAAAGTAGTCAATAAGTATATAA
>QKYT01000248.1:89409-106380 GCA_003550305.1 Glomus cerebriforme
ATAATCTTCCTGAACCAAAAAATTCAGATGATTATTATAAACAATATGATAATATTATAAGCACAAAATATTCAGGTAATTAAATTTTTATTGTGTTTAAAAAAAAATTTTCTTAGAAAAAAACTAATAAATTTTGTTTTATTAAATAGAATCTATCCGAATTGATTTTACTAAATTGAAAATCAATGATGGTAAATTTTTTTAAACTTTGTTTATGCTGACATAATTATTTTTAATTTATAATTCTATTTTTTTTTTAGATCAAAACAAATAATTTAAAGGAATTTAAAAAATAAATTATCAATTTCTTAATTTGTATTTTTTCATTCAAATTTTTTTTTTCCAAAATTATAATTTAAAATCTGCTTTTATTGTATTTTCATATGAAACTCGGGAAGTAAAATAAAATTTATTTATTTTTTAAATGGACTAGTAAAGTTTAATCAAACTTTTTTTTATAAAGAATAGTATTTTTATTAAAATTTGTACACTGTAATGACTGTATGTATAATTGTTTATTTTTAATATATTGAGCAAAAATATTTCTGAGTTTATTAATTCAGTAGGAAGAAACTATTTTTTTTTTTTTTTTTTTTTACTAAATTCAAATATTGTAAATATGATGCCTCTCTAACAATATTTTTTAATGATATTACAAAATATTATGTGAATGAATTTATAAATAATTTTTTATTTGAATATGATTTAGACTGTTAAGTACTACTAAAATACTTTTTATTATTCAAGTTTAATAGTATATTTTTATTAACATGGAATTGGATATGAAATTGAAGTTTAGGCACTTGAAATATTTTCTAGTTTATAAATCAATACTACAATTATAACATATTTTGTAATCATTTTATAATTTTGAAATTTTACACTTTGGAATAAAATTTTCTTTTGAAATTATTTTTAATTGTTTTATTTTATTAAGATTTGTTTAATCAAAAATGTTATTTTATTTTAGTATGCAACCACACAAACTTTTAATTTCTAAAAGAAAAAGTAAGAAAAATGTTAACTACTAAACTTTAGACATATGAGCTAATAAACTTGGACTAAAAGACTGGTCTTTGGGCATGTTTATATGACTATTTTATAACCAGTCCGGTCCAGTTCAAGCTGAAAGACCTGTCTTTTTAGGACTGAACCAGACTGGACTGGACCGATCCAACTCTAATTAGAGTAAAATTTAGTAATGAAATTCTTGGAGGATATAATCTTAAAGTAGAAAAAAAGCTGCTATAAAATGTTTAATTAGTCACATCCATCATTCTTTTGGATCATTTATTAATTTTATTCATTGCAATTTAGTGTACTGAGATTCTAAAGGTTTAAATAAACTAAATGATTAAATAAAAAAATCTTTTATAATTGTAACAAAATACACATTTACATGAGTAAAAACAATGAGTATAAACTAAGGTTACAATCCCAATAATAAATTTACATCATAGTGCAATTATGTAATTGAAAATAATTGCGAATTTGAAACTATTTTATTTCTCATTCCACAGTATTCTTTTCTATTATTTTTAATTTTGGATAATGCTTTTAATTTTTTTTATCTTGAAATATTACTTCCTTAAAAATTGTATTTTTAGCTTTCTTCTTATTTCTTTATCTTCTTGCTACTTGTTGAAATCTCCATCACAAATTCACAATGATCTCTTTCAATTTTTAAGAAATTATATAATTTTTTTTTGTTTTTCATCACTTTCAATATTACTTCACATAAATAATTATTTAAAGTATAAAATGAAATTAAAAGGAATTCTAATCTATTGTTACACCATTAATTGCTGAAATAAACCGAAATTCTGAAATTTCGAAAATCTAAAACATTAAAAATCAAAAATAAAAAATCAAAAATCAAAAAAAATTGCACTTTTCAACCAAACAGTACACCGTATGGAATGTCCAAAATCGAACTTCCGATTTGAAATTTCCCAAGTTTGATCTGGGACATGGTCGAGTTTAGGTTACAACATTTGATAATATAGACACATTTCGATTCCGACTCGACAAGTATTTTTTTTTGTTCTTTTAAGTAATCATTACCAAATGGATTAGGAGAAAAAAAAATTCTGCAAAATGAGAATGCAATGGAAATCTAAAAAAGTATTCATTCGAATTTCTTAATGTGTTATTATAAAAGTGACAAATTGCATCTTGTTTATAACATCGGATAAATAAATCGCAAATTCTTATCAACTTTGTTTTTATATGACATTACATCATTTTGAATTAAAAGATTATTAAATTAAATAAAATTTTATATGGGGAAGCAACCAGATTACTGAATTTTACACGTGGGTTTACAATACAAAAATTTCGTACTCTTCAATAGACTACTTATAATATCATATACGAAAAAACCGCTTAACGCATAAAAATAAAGTTTATTAATCATAAATGCTTAAGAAAGTTTATATAACAAACATTTCATAGAAACACAAATTTATTGAAGCACGATATAAACAGAGTTACTTAATGCATCATCATTCGAAATCATTTTAACTAAATATAGAACTGGTTTATCTGCTTCTGAGGTTCTAAAATGATTTTAAATCAAATTTTATTGCATCAAATATACTGCACCTTTTAAAAAATTCCTAAATTCGAAATTATCATCTTGATGGATCTTTTAATAAAATTGTGTAATTATATAAACAAATCTGAAGCAATATCAGATAGATCCAAATTGTTGTTGTATTTGAATTTCTTGGAGTGAAACTTTTTTCTTGCATTTTTCTTCGTTCTTATTTCTTTTAATCTAGCTGAATAATTTTCTTCAACAATTTTATTTGAGGATAAGCGAAGTTTAGATTGCTTTACCGATAGTGACATATTGGAATGTGATTTCAGGTCTGATTTGTTAAAAAAAATCCTTTTATTTGCTATTGATGAATGTCGATAAAATTAATCCGAAATTATCTAAATCCAGAAAATAATTAAAAGCGGAAATTACTAATATTCCATTTTTTCGAATCATCAATTCTTTTTAAGTGAGATTGGGTTTATTAGTCCGAAGACAGGCGAAGGATTATGTCATTATGCGGAATATCCCGATTCAAATCAAGTTTAAGTCATAATAGATAAAATTAATTAATTATTTATAAAATTGTCATTGTAACGAAGAACCTATAAATAGTTGAGTCTTGTATTGGTCCATTATTTTCTTGATCAGAGATGCTTTGAATTTGAGGTTCTTAATGTCATGATGTTCATAATAACATGTTCTTCTATCTTTCTATCTTGCAGTATCTGGAGATGAATTCTGGATTGGAATCCTAGAGTGTAATTCACAATTTCACCCTGCTGAGATTGTCTTTTTGTGACCATGTTTGAACCAAAGATGATAAGTCGATTGAAGGACAACGTGACTATTAATATATTTCAATATCATCTAAACTATCTCAACATGCTACAAATGGTAGATTACGTAATTTTTTAACAAACCTATTAAAATAGATCCTTCTCAACTAAAGGTAAATGCATCATTAGATGAAATACGGGATTCGAGATTCTATTTCAGGCGTTACAGTTTAATAATAGTTTACCACATTTTACGCAATAAGGCATGTTACACGTGACCAATCAAACCATCACATTCACTCTAAAAATTAAAAAAAATAGCTTACATAATTTTATTTATTTATATGAATGTATAAATGATAATATATTTATAATTCTGACTGAAAGAAAAATAAAAAAAAAAAAAATTCACAAAATAAATCTTAAGTTTTGACAACCCTCGTTCTGAGTATGTAATGATGTTATTATAATTTAGGTTTATGCAACCATTACGTCTCAATTCATCATAAGTTGCTGGTTTTGCATTCCTAGCTTTTGCCAGATCTACCTGCAATTTTTCAAAAAACCAGCACATAAGGTCGTTAAAATGTTCTGTGCAGTGAGGTTCAAATATCCAATCTGAATAATCTTCAGCTTTCAATTGAGTCCATGTTCGCGTAGTCGTCTCGCCAAAACGATCATTCTCTTTCCATTTATGACATTGCACTGCAACAAGATTATGCGTAAATGCATAACCCATTCCTGTAAGACCTTCGGGTTGATGACTAGTATGATGTAATTTTGTTACGTCACTATTTACATGATGACCCCGAGAACCCCAGCAAAGAGCCCCGCATCTATAACATGCTTCCGTACACCCAAGCCTTTCCATTACTGATTTATTTCTGGACGGGTTTTGAAAAGGCTCTTGTTTCGGATAACGACTATTCCCTTTGGTTCTAAGTTCCTCCTCGATAGTGCGTTGAAATATTTTGAAATCTTCTTTGGTGAATGAGCTATGAAGATTCAATTTGTAGTCTATGTCATCAACTTGTGTCATATAATCATTTACAGATCTTTTGATTTCATCAAAACTTTTACAGTTACGAATATCTTGAAGAACTCGATTGAATTCTCCATTAAAAGTTTCATTGAATTTTTGTCGTGGATTTCCTACTGCATAGCCATCAACCGTACGTCTAAACCAGTCTTCTATTCGTCGTTTTGGGCCTAAAAAATATTGTATAGCTTCTTCTTTATTACCGTTTTGAACTTGTTCAGCTAGTTTCTCAAAGTATTTGAGTCTAACTAACTCAGCGCCAGTCAACCAAGGAATATCACATACCGCTACTACTCGTTCATTATTGCCTGCATCCATTGCCGTTTTATTAATAACCCTCAATAAATAATCCCCAACGATATGGCCTTCGGAAATTAGCGTATGCCCGTATTGAAGCCGAGTATCAATTAATTTTAAATATTCCTCCTTCTTCTGGTCAAACATTCCAAGTGGAGTATTTTCTTTATTCCATTTTTCCTGTAAACTCTCAATTACTGGTTTAAAATTTAACAAAGCATATAAGTGAATATTCCACTTGAAATCTGGCAAGAAAGCTACAAGAAGTTTCTTTGAAAAATCGGAGAGGATTTTGTCTATGTTCATCTTGGCATCACGTATAATTCCGTTGTAAAAATGTCGAGGATCTCTATTTACAAAGATCAAATCTGCTAAATTATCGAGAGTTTGTTGAAGTGCATGGATATGTCCCTCCTGTAAACATTGTGAAATCAGAAATCTTTTATATGCATAACATTTGGTTAAATCCGGAAGAATTCCACATTTGTATTTGTGACGAAGGTTTAACGGCATTAGCACATACACGAATTCAAACTCATTATCTATATATTCCGTTACAGGTATAACGTTATTCTTTAATATTATATGATTCCTTAATAAGTTCCATATTTCTTTAACTTTTTGTTCACGTTGAAGGCTAGACAGTCCTCCGCTCGGCATGTTTCTTAGGATCACTTCTAATTGTTTGTTGATGATTTCAAAAGAATCAGATGAAATTCCTTTTCGGATAAAGCCGGCCTCGAGCATTTGATTAAGTTTTGTGGATGAAGATTCACGATTAAGTTTGACGTAATTCTCAATCGTTTGCTTAGTTTCCACTTCACAATTCTCGTTATTTTTATTCTTAAGATAATCATCCAATTCAATTCTTTCCTTTTTTGTTTTTTCGCATTCTACACAGTTAGCATTTCCGCAATCCGTAACATCTTTCACCCCTTTTTCGATCAGTTCCAAACATTCATCTCGGATGTGCAAATTTACGTTTGAACTATCATTGGGAGTCCAATTCTGAAGCTTAGAACGAATTTTCCGCGTGATCAATTTCTCATGTTTTAGGAACGCTCTGTCAATGGTTTCTTTCAATTTTGTGATTTGTTTACCAAGATCAATAAATTCATAAATTTCTCTGATATTTTTGAAACGAACTGCAAAGTCCTCATGGGAGACTGCGCTCCAGTAATTTTGTGTTAACGAATACCAATCTAAAAATTTGATTTTCCTTTGTGAATTCTTGCAATCGTCAATTATAGAATTGTATAAATTGACAACATCCTCGTGATATTGCTCTGAAGGTGGAGCATAAGCAGTTGCACCATTTTTAAATGGTCGAAATTGTTTAAGAAGTTGACCCTTCTTAATTCTTTTATCAAGAATTTGTAGGCATTCCGTATTGGATATTCCCATTTCAATGTCTTGTTCTTCAGCTATTTTCAAAGCCTCTTGAAGGGCGCCTCGAAACTTTTCTTCTGGTTCTGACAGTCTTGATGTGTTTCGTTCAGAAATATGTTGCACCATAAGAATATCAGGAGCTATTCCAGCCTTTTCAAGACGTGCCATCGTTACAATTGCTATCTGTAAAATCTCGGTCAAATCTCGCATTGATTCTCCGAGTACGTTAAGAATTGTTAAATTGCTTACACCCATTGCAAAAGTTGCTAATATTCGATCTTTCTTCTCTGAATCTGGATCGTCCATCTTTTCTGGTGCGCCAAGACCTTCAGTATCAATCAGGATAATTGCGTCAATATTAAGTTGATCAGACAAATCTTTCTCCAAGAATAATAGTCGCATAAAAAGACCTCTAGTACAACGTCCAACTGAAACTGCAAATCTACACGCGAAAAGAGCGTTCAACAGAGTAGATTTTCCTGATGATTGTAAGCCAAGTATACTGATCACATAAACTCTAAGATCGGGAAATTTTTTGCTAATATGCCCACAAATAGCCGAGAACCAAGCTTCAGATATAGTTCCAGCATCACCATCAAGTAATTCTATAGTGTGACCGCTAATTAGTAATTCGGCATAATATTCTGGTATTTTCAACCTAATTTCGTTATTTGGATCATTGACAGAATAAACTTTATAGAATTGACCCAATTCACGGAAAAAGTGTTCCATGCCCAAACTCATATTATCAACTTCCACCCAAATTTGTGCAATTTCTTCTCGAATTTTTTTCTCATTTTCCTGATTCCTATTGACCAAGCTAGATTTACGTAATTCTTCTCTTTTCAATACAGCCTGATTTCGAGCTTTAGAGGATTCTATCATCGAAAGCCTAGATACTTCTCTTTCAAGATGCGCTAGGGCTCGTCTTCTTTTGCTGAGAGGTAATTTTAATATGTTTATGTATAAACGTACCAACAGTTGCAATTCTACATTATTTTGCCAGATTTCCATCCCATCATTCAACGGTTTTCTCTGAAGTTGCATCACCTCCAGCTTAATGTGACGGCAAGTTTTCTCTTTGATGAAGTCTATCAAAAGCTGAGACTCAGTAAGCTCAATGCCCTCAGTTAATTGAAGTGTTCTTCCCAGTCTTAACTCTTCGGCGTTGAAAAATGAAGTATCGAAACTTAAGGCTTCTTTAAACATCATACGAACTTTTTTCAACGTTTTATCCTTCGTTAAAGATTTGATATCAATTGTGTATTTCTTTTTATCTGGGAATTTTCGATGATTCACACAACCGTATATCACCTTTTCAGGATCAACTATGGCTTCAAATTCATCGATTTGATTTTCGGTGCATCCAGGCATTAAAAAAACCAAAAAGCTAGAAGAAAATTGAATTAAATACTTAATTTGATCCGGATAATCTAAGGCATCACCATGTAAATTTGCGAGCAATACAATTTCCTTTGCCCCTCCCTTATAGTAATTTTCGAAAACATCGTTCCATAAACCCACTTCACAAGTTTCTTGAGTCAGCCAAGTAAACTCGACACTTCCGCTGATCATATGTGGAACCCCATATTCTGCTCTTGGTTCGGAACATGAAGAGAACATAAAGTTTGAAGCCATCAACTGATTAAGAATACTGCTTTTGCCTTGGGAATTCGTTCCAATCCGAATGGCAACAATTAACTTGAATGGATCATTGAAAAGGTGGTTTTCAATGATCGTTCCGGGACTTGTTTCCCATTTGATAACCGGACCAGTAAACAAAGGAAGCATAATTTTAAACCTTTTCCCCCTGTCTAATTCAGGCATTATCAAGGGAAATGTAATTGGGAATTGAGACAAGGTTCGAAAGATGTCTTGAGCTACAGTACATTCAGCAGATGCGAGCAAACTAGCAATGCAATCAAACCGAGACAATTTGTTTTTCTTTTCATCTTGGAAATCATCTGTTTTATCCATATCAGAAAATTCCTCATCAGAAATATCTGAAGCGTCGTCATCTTCCTCGATCAAAGTCTTGATATTTTCTGCTTTAAGAACTTGAGCTCCCCACATCTTTACTTTTTGTCGAATGTATGGAAGAACCGCAATTACACTCTCATCCTTTTCATAAACTGATAATTTTGGAGGATGAAGAATTTTGCTGAGTTTAACATAATGGTAGGGTTCGATCAAAGGTATTTCTTCGCCTAGGATCGAATGCCATTTTTTGCGTATTATTATCACTTTATTGTCAACCATGACAGAATAACGTTAAGATTGTGTGTCAGGAAAACTGCATTATCTATAGTACCTAAACACTATCTAAACCTGCTCTAAACCTGCTCTTTATATTTCAGATCACAATCATCACATGAATTACGATACACAAGGTCTGTGCGACATATTAATTTTCTTTTTTTTCCCCAAACAAATGTAAGAGTGCCTAGCTACAGTAAAGGGCTCACCTCATAAGTAAATAGTACCAACAAAGCCATATGTTATGAAGGGCTGAGGACTTTTCAATTTCGAGATCGCCAGGCGTAAGTCCAACTTTGAGTCTTTCAGGTAGATCATGTGAAAAGGTATGAAGATTCCGTATTCATTGTATTTTCATTAGCTTTCTTAGCGTTATACATACTAACCACTCTCCTTATCTCCTTATCTCCTTTTCCTAGCAAGATATAAAACGTATAGAATATGTAGAGGTTCAACCAACTTTCCCACAAAAATCATTCCCGTAAAAATAACGCAAAAATAAGGTATGTATATGTCACTATGGGTCATTGTATTTAGGAAAGCAAGATGACTGACAAGACAGAGGTTCTGATAAGCCTGAAACATCTGATAAATCAAAACTTGACAGGTTGCTCGAAGGTGGAAATATTACTCTCAACTGTTTCATCCCTGGCGAGGAAGTGAGGGATATTTTCGATGTAACGATATCTAACGCTAATAACAATCGAGTTTCTTCTCTCGCGGAGACAATCAGAAACCATCGTCTAGATCGATTTCAAGATACCGACCAGGCTGGCTTTATATAAGGTCGCGTTCATAGCTGATAGTATCATAATCAATACCTTAAGAAACAACGATGTATTCATAGTAAATGGTGCAATAATAATGAGGACAATCGCTGAATGAGATCTGTATTGGCTGTAAAAGAAAGTACATTTCTTATCGATATTATAATAATATTTATGTGTTATGAAAGGCCGAATTTCCGAGATCTACACGGGTTAGCCAACTATGTGTCTTGCGTAGAGGTCGCTATGCCAAAAGGGATTTTTTATTTCTCCTATTTTATTCCTGAATGGTGTGCTTCACATCATACGATAATGATGGTCATATTTCTTATAACATAAGGTACTGCTAAAAATCAGGATATTATCTCATTACCCGCAGATGTTTTGGTGTTTATCATCAAGTTTGAGAAAATTATTTTCCGGACGAACAATATGAAAATTGAATTATAAATATGTAGCTTTTATTAATTATGGGCCTTCTTATGTACAGAATCATGACGAATTCACCTCCAGATAATAGATCTCCTCAAGATTGGACGTCAAACGAAATTATTGGCTTTCTTGTGTCCGACAAGGCTTTCTTTCGTTTGACTCTAGATAGACTTATTCGCTTCTTCGGACTTGAATATAATTCTGCAGAAGGGATTATGGACTTAGTCGAGCAGAAAAATCCCAATTTACTTGCTTTGTCAACGCAAATTCAGAAGTTATCTAATACGCTTCAAACCTTATTGAGCGTTAGAATTCCAGGTGAGTAATTATAGTGAATCTACGAAGCAGAGGTATCTTATTAATATTTTTTTAACCCATTCAGAAGTGCGAAAAACTAAAATTATTCCACAGGGAAAAGAATTGCATGAGTTATGTAAGATGGGCGTATTAAGAGTGGGTGACGAATTACGTTTTATTAAAAAATATATCACATTTGGGGGGATAGTAATAAATCGTAGATTTGAGGTTTGTTATTTACAAAATACTTTTTTAACGTTGGTTGATTTTTTTTTTTTAACCTGGTCATATCGCTATTGGATGGGACTTTTAGGTTATGGAAGTAAATAAAAATACTTGGGCTTCCACAATCAAAGAAAATGATTGAGGAACTGAAATATGCATGTAAGTTAATAGTCTGGACGTGCTTGAAAAGAAAATTATGGACCAGGATCTCAAACAAAAAATTGAAAATCGCCTTAGTGGAGCTAGAGAAAATTTTATCAATGGGCTTCAGGAATATAATTGAACTTATGACATAACACAGTGTTCGGCAAATGATTTGAAATGACAAATGATTCAAATGACACGTCATTTGTCATTTGAATACTCAAATGACAGGTCATTTGATTAATATTGTATATTATGTAAGATTTTATTACTTATGTTATTTATTCATAAATAATAATATTAAATAGTTAAATAGTTTTAAAAAATTCGATTAATATATGTAACAAAAAAAGTTTTAATAGTACAGTAGTATGTATTTATCAGATCACGTGATATAATGTTATTTTTTTGAAATAGTAATTTTGCAATTTGTAATTTAAATACTAATTATTTACATAAGAAAATATGTATTAAACAAAAATTTTACTTTTTAAAGTAGAAACAAAAAACTTTATTATAAAGAAAGTGCGTTTGAATTTAACAAATTGTCAAAATAAAATATAATTCCTACTACCACCCATCTATATTTTATAGAAAAATGTATTATTGAGTAACTACTACTGTATGCAAACATTACAATTATTTTAAAATTTAAATTTTAATGATAGTTATACTACAGTTGAATTATCATATGAAGTATGGAATTCTATTCCTAAGAAAGTTGATACTTTAAGGTTTTCTTTAAAAAGATACTCTAAACTCCATTTTGCTGTTTCATCATCAGCAGGATGTGTGTCCCTTCCAGCTGCAAGAAAATTATATGTCATTTCTAATAAATGATTATCTTCTTCATTTTCAAATTGGTTTTCATGATCAACCAAATTAATCCAATTTGCACAAATTTCTGACCAGTGAAAATCATCTTTTTTGTCTAAGTTATCATCTTCTAAGTCATCATCTAAGTTACTGACATTTAAATCTTCATCTTCATAGTCAGATTCATCCTCCTCTTCGTCCAAACTATCATTTTCTTGATTATTTAAGATTGGTAAAGCAATATGAAGGCGTCGTACTTGTTTCTGTCCTCCTCTATTTCTTTAATTTTACGTTTATAAAGGATATCACTTCTAATTCTTGCCATATCTAAAACTTTTTTATTCTAAAAAAAAAAAAAATAGTTAAAAATTTAAAAATTCTATTAAAACCTGAAAATAAATTTAAAATTATAACTCACTTTCAATCAATTTCTTCTTTTTGTATGAAGAAATCCCATTGTAGACCATAGTCATTCTATTGAAGCAGCATTTACACAAATACTATAAAGATGTAATGCCAAACGTGATAATTCTGGAATATGTCCTGAACATGATTCCCAAAAACTCATAATATCCTGTTCAAATTGTTTTATTGTTGATGGATCAAAAGGATATTACCCTCTTTTAAACTTAATAAATTCCAGAAGAATGGATTCTGGCCGATTATTAAACCAAACTTCATAATAATAATTAATCCATTGTCCAAAATCTGTATAATAACATGCTTTGCAGTTGAATGAAATGTGCCAATACCATAATGTAGATGAAGGATAAAAAAAAGTAATAATAGCGGCTGTTCCCATGAACCTATCTTTTTTCAAGTTGTTCTACCATTTTTACACTAAATTCAAGATCAGGTAATTCACGGAAAAGTTTCATTGTAAATGCAAAAATATGGAGTACTTCATGAAGGCGTGCTATATCTTTTTGTAGTTTATTAAGAAATTCACAAAGTGAAAGCAATAAATTTTGTAATTCAAAAAGTATGGACCAAAATAAAAAATTATTAACAATTTGAACAATATCAGCTAGTAAAAATTTATCATTTGTTGAAGTAGTTGCACATTTAAATTTAGTGCGTTGAGGTAAAAACTTTGCTGTCAATGACTAAAAAAGATTTTATTAATATTGTTACTTATATAATATATATAAATATTTAAAAAAATAATGATACCTTTAATGCAGCTTNAGTTTTTAAAAGACTATGAAAGCAGAAATAGTAACTATTCCACCATGTATCTCTAGGTCTTGCTAATGAAATAGTTTTATTGTAAATTAGCATTTGCTTATCTCTCAAATTATCAGCAAAATAAGGAGCCATATGAAAAAAGCTAACAATTCAAATTGCTTTTGTTGAAATCTTCTTATATTTTTTTGATTCTTTAAAGATATTACCAAATACCAAATTCATTTGGTAGACCATGCAGGGTAAAAATATTTTGTCTTTATATTCAATATGTTGTTAATATGAAACATTACTGCACTAATTTACTGTGCTGTACTGTGCCACTCTATGATCATGATTTCCATGATCACAGTGATCTTAATGATAGTAATGATATTAATGATCTTAGTGATAGTTAAGATAGTTAGGATAGTTAAGATATTTAATATATTTAATTTCTTTATTATATTTATTATATTTATTATATTTATTATATTTATTATATTTATTATATTTATTATCATATTATTATATTTTATTTTTGTATAAATATCCTGAGAATTTTATTAAGTTCTCTTCAGTTCTTGTAACTTCAATTAAATAATAAAATATCTTTTACCTTAAAAATCCTATACCGTTTACCAATTAAAGAGTGAACTGTACTTAATAAAATATAAATTATTGTTACCTCTATCGTTATAAAGATAAAGGAATTAAGAATACGATTAGATATAATAACGTATCTGGCATCTGTATATAAAAAAAATTATTAATTTAGAATTTTGGTTAGCCAAAAAATAATTCTATTATTTAATAATAAATGTGTAATTTATTAAAATTAAAATAAAATAATCCTATACCTAGCAGCAGCATACTCTCCAGCTGAATCTGATACAAAGCATTTAATATTAATTTGATATTTATGTGCTTGTTCCATAATATCTTTTATATAGAAAATTATATCACTTGTTTTGGATCATTCAGAACTAATATCCTTTGCACTCCCAAGTTAATGATTTTCCCTCAGATGTAATAAATACTACACCAAATAAATGCTCAGATCAGACATTTGTCCATCCATCAAATGCTGCAGTAACTCCATTTAAATCCTTTTGTGCAGTATTAATAATGGTTTTAATGAGATCTTTTAATGTATCTTTTAAAACTGGCCCAGAAAGAGCTTTTGCTGAGGACAGTTTGACTGCTGGTATACAAAATTTGAAGAGTTCACAAGTTTCTGGATTTTCAGCAAAAGAAAAAGGTAATCCATTTGAACCACCATATTAAAAAAAAGTTAGCAAAAATGTGGAATATCTTGTGCTGATAATGGACGTAACACATAATTTGTAAGAGGAGCTTGTCATTTAACAGCTTGAATTGATATAACTTTTGCATGTTTATTATTTTCAACTTTATCTACCTCTTTTTCAGAGAAGGCTTTAATTTTTTAAATAACATTAATATTAATAATTATGAATTATAATTTGTAATACATTATTAGACTAACCTTTTCTTTTATCTGTTACTTCTTTGATTTTATAATTATCATCATTGTTGCTTAATGCAAGGATTTCTGTATATTCACTTTCACTATGTTAACTTTTAAAATTTTCACATTTTGCCAAATGATCATGACAAGATTTTGCTTTATTAATAACATGACACTCCTTCTTGGATACTGCAATATTCTGAGTATATTCTTCAATACAACACAAGCATATGGCAAATTTATTGGATTTATTGTTTGGATTTGAAACTAACTCAAAATATGAACAAAATGGATATGGTGGTTTGCCCATTTTATAGGATTATAAAGTGTGAAAATAGAAAATGTGAGATGAAAATAGCATGCAAAATTATTTAAATATTTGTTTGGATGATCAACTTGTTTAACGTGTTTATATATTTAAATCATGATACTGTTGTGATTATCAATTTAATAATAATATAATACTTGTTTAATTCTAAATTAAGTTCTGGTATTTTTTATTATTGTAAATTCTATACTACTTAAAAATACAATAAAAATAATACTATATCTATCTAATTAAAAAATTTTTGTGTAATATATAGACGTTTAGTTTACTTCATATAAAAAAAATTTTCCTGGGGGGTACCTCATACCCCCCAGACCCTATTGTTATACTTTTACTGCTTTATTTTTAGTTAAATCAGTTTAAATTAATCAAATTAACAAATTTTGTTACATTTTTTACTGTATATTTTTAGTTAAATCAATTTAAATTAATTAAATTAACAAATTTCATTACATTTTTTACTGTTTATTTTTAGTTAAATTAATTTAATTTAATTAATAGAACAAGTTTCATTACATTTTTTACTATTTATTTTTAGCTGATCAATTTAATTTAATTAATAGAACAAGTTTCGTTATATTTTTTACTATGTTATTTTTAGTTGAATTAATTTAAGTCAATCAATTTAATTAATAGAACAAGTTTCATTACATTTTTTACTGCATTATTTTTAGTTGAATCAATTTAATTCAATCAATTTAATTAATAGAACAAGTTTCATTACATTTTTTACTGCATTAAATCAATTTAAATCAATTAAATAGACTTTGAATGAGGTGTTTACCAAGTTTATTATTTCATGCATAAAATGGTTCGAAATAGAAAATTATCATATGTACTTAATAAAGATTATTAACCAGATACTACTAATGCTATTAACATAACTAAAAAAAGAACAAAAATTTCATGTCCTTGCAACAAATGCGAGGAAAAATTGGTTGATCCTCGTACAAAAAAGAGACATGAATCAGCCCATAATGAAATTTTCTCACAAAGTTCTAATACAAATATACATCAAGAAGATTAAGAAGTTTATGAAGACATGAATACTGATGAATCGTCTCATTTGACTTCAATTGGAGTTTTGATGCAAGATATTGAATGATTTGTCGATACAGAAGAAAATCAGGATATAATGGAAGACAATTTGTATATCAATGTCAATTTTGACTTTTTACCTCAAAAATGCACTTCAAGATATACCAAATACTCGATTGAACTAATTAAACCATCCGAATCTGAGTAAAGCACTGATATTTTAGCAAATAATGAACCAAATGAAATTTTTGAGGATTATTTTGAACCATCTGAATCTGAGCAAAGGCAAAGTACTGATAATGAACCAAATGAAATTTTTGAGGATTATTCATGTCCTCCCTTGGAATCATTTTATGATGCAAACATTACGCACACAATCCATAATGATCAATTTTTATGGATACTCTTGTGGATAATGAACTTTCAAAAAAGGTTCAATATATCAGAAACAGCAACCGAATCTTTAATAAAATTCATGAAATTGGTTCTGAATGAAATCAGAAGTGATAATTTTAGTACATTTTCAGATTCACTTTACATGGCAAGAAATAAGTTTGGTTTGAAAAACCAATTTCAGGCCCTTGTACCTTACCCGAAATGCTACAAGCTTTATGAAAAGGATGAAATAGAAAACTTTCGTCAAGATATAACTTCTACAATTATAAAATGTCATCATGTTGAGTTTTCCAATTTGTTAATCCATCGGTTGAATTTGTGCCAAGAACCTTTATTTTGACTAACAAAATTATTAGATGCTTCAATTATAATTTGGCCTGAATTGATATATCCATTTGCTAGAATTAATAATCAATTGGCAACAATGCTTTATCGATCTGGTTTTGAAAGTTCTCTCAGACATTGAGCAACTTGGTTAAAAATAAATAACATTTTAACTGATATTTATGATGGAGAAGTCTGGAGAACTTTCAAAGACGATGATTTGACTATTTTTTTGACCTGAAGTAGCAGATTTGCATCTCAGTCTTATGCTAAACCTTAATTGGTTTCAGCTATATAACAGAATGATGCATAGTACGGGAGTGATATACATGGCTATTTGCAATTTGCCGTATGATATTCACTTCCGTCATGAAAACTTGCTACTTCTTGGTCTGTTACCTGAGCCAAATGAAGTTAGTTTGCACAAAATTAATCATTATTTGTTGCCAATTGTTAATGAGTTAGAATCACTTTGGAATGGAGTGACTCTGAATACAAATGAATGTCCAAAAGGAAAGAGAATTCGTGCGGCATTAATACTTGTATCATGTGACATTCCTGCCACCAGAAAAATATGCGGCCATGTTTTGGCATTAATTTCATGCCATAGATGCCAAAAGAAGGCCAGTTACAAGAATTGCCAACATAACTTTGCTGGTATGGATGACATAGACAAATGGTTCATTACTTGAAATTTTACTCAATATCATCAGGATGCTTTGGGATGGAGATGCTGTAATTCTAAAGTTTCAGAAAAATGATTTGTGAAGCAAACTGGTGTTAGATGGTCTGAATTGCTGCAGTTATCATATTTTGATCCAATTCATTTATGACAGTAGATCTGATGCACTGCCTGTTTCTAGGCATTGCAAGGTGGATTGTAAAGCAAATCTGGATAGATCAAGAAATATTAATGAAGAATATTCTAAATGAAGTGCAAAAAAAAATGAATCAATTTTCTGTACCAGCAGATATCAGTTGGATTCTGGGAAAAATATATTGTGGTGAAGGCTTTTCAAATTTCACTGCCGATCAGTAAAAAATTTTTTTTACAATTTATTCAACTGTCTTGCTTTGGGATCATTTGGGAAATAATGATCATAAAATTCTTACATATTTTGTAAGAGTTTGTCAGCTCTTTGAGTCTTTGTTAATAGAATTGTTGAGGTTGATATAATGACTGAAGTCCATCAGAAATTAATTGAAATAGTGAAACTAATAGAAAACAATTATGGTTGAGACCAAATCA
>QKYT01000248.1:140390-153559 GCA_003550305.1 Glomus cerebriforme
TTTATACAAGTAGATTACTTAATTTTAATAATCTTCCTGAACCAAAAAATTCAGATGATTATTATAAACAATATGATAATATTATAAGCACTGAATATTCTGGTAAATAATCTTTTATTATTCAAAAATAAAATTTTTTTTCTTAGAAAAAAATTAATAAATTTTGTTTTATTAAATAGAATCTATCCGAATTGATTTTACTCAATTGAAAATTAACGATGGTAAATTTTTTTAATAATGTATTAAATTTTATTTATGCTGACATAATCATTTTATCTTTTTTTTAGATCAAAATAATTGAATCAAGAATTTAAAAAATAATTATTAATTTCTTAATTTGTGTTTTTTCATTCAAATTTTTTTTTTTATTTAAAATCTGCTTTTTATTGTATCTTTCATATAATTTAAAAATAAAATTTATTTGTTATTTTTTTTTATGATTAATTACCATAAATAGGCTGGTAAAGTTTGATCAAACTTTTTTTTATAAACTAATACAAAAGTAAATAGTGGAAACAAATTTGTAAATAGGTACGAGAAGACTAATGCTTAGATGGTTTAAAGAATTAAAAATAAAATTAATAAATAAAGGAATTTAGTAAGTATATTTACTAACTTAGGAAAATGATTGATAAATTGATAAAGAAACTACAGAAGCGAATTAAAGGAATTGTTTGATGAAGAGAATGATTAAAGTAGAGGATATGTTAAAACTAAAGACAATTAATTAAATAGTATAATAAAAGAGGCATAAGCTATTATGAAGGTAAAATAAGACGGTTGAAGAAGATAAAGAAAAAGAAAAGTAAAGGTTTATTATATATATAATTTTAAACATAATAATAAAGTAATAATAGTAATAATAAAGGATAAAAGTTTTAAGAAAAGGTTAAACAATATGTAAGGCAATGTAGAGATATACTGTAAATGGAGATTAACAATGTATATAACTGGAAACGATATATAAACTTTATATGAAAGTAAGTTTGACATTAGAATAGGTGAAGATAAAAGAAAAATTATATATACGCACGTAAAATGTCGTGACTGATTCTACAAATGCATTCTTAAGGCATCAATAAAATCTGTCCGAATGCAGTACTGACGCACGTGTATAATATATACTCTATATAAGTCATCATTTAAAAATATTTTTGTTGTTTAGTTTGACCGTTCGACCTAATAAGAGAAAATTTAGTATATTATTTCAGAGGGTTTATTTTCCTTAAATTATTGGCGCTGATAAAAATAATAATGATATTTTTTTAATCGAATACAATTGATTATATATTACGTTATTTATTTATTAAATCGTCATCTGCTTTTCATTATTAAATATTTTTTATTAATATGATGCTCTCTATTATTTAAATTATTTGCTTTTATATTTCGTTTTTTATATAACTATTATACATAATAGCACCAGCAGTACATAAAATACAATTTACCCGTAGCGGTATTTGTGTTTGGTTGTTTTTATAGTATATATTTATTAACTCATTTAGATAATATTCCAGACAATTTTCGCACAACATGCAATATTTCCATTAATTGGTAATATATTAAATATATCTTTAATATTTGTTATATTGCACATGCTGTATAATTAAGTGAATTGTTAGAAGTAAAAAAATTGTCAAAAATCTGAAATAAAAGATTATATCCCTCAAATCAGAATTTTACATGAGCAATTGCAACAAACATTATAAAGTATTCCATTATGAATTAGATAAAAATACTTCAAAAGATTACGATCATAATATTTCCATGAATTTTATTTGCAATTTTATATTTGCATATGAATTATAATTAATTATTCGCAAATAATATAATATGTAATTTTTTGTTCATAATACCAATTTAATTTAGAGTGACATATAGGCATTTTTAAGATATTATTTCAATTAACAACTTTCTAGAGACAATGATCACTTTGAACTTAAAAAAAATCTCTTTTTCTTAGTTTTATGGACATTGTCTAAAAAGTTAAAAAATAAAAACGGAAAGGGAAAATACGGTTAGTTATTATACGTCACAAGATTCCTAGAGCGTTACCGCACTATTAAGGATATATAACAACAAGTCAATGATATACTTTATCCACAATAGAAATAGTTCATGACACATTGGTGACTGTAAAATAAATGATATTATCGGGCATTTACTATTTGATGATTTATGTTAGTACAACCAGTTACTATGCATAATAAAAGTCTAATAAAGGCTAAGCCCGATAAAACAGTTACTCGGCACTACGTGACCTCGTAACTGCGGCACTATTGTACCTAACATGTATTTACATAAGAATATGATCAGTGAAATTTGCTGAGCTGCAGTGCCGAGTAACTATTAAGTATATGAAAAGCTTGTGATTTACTTGGTATGAAATATGAGTTATTTAAAATGATAAATCACACTGAATATAATAAATGTTACATCATATTTTTTTTTTTTTTACTAAATTTAGAATTTTAAAAAAGTATATATACTCTTGGTCTCCCAATATTATAAATATACAATATTTCGTATTTTCTTATCTTGAAATGATAACTCTTTTAGCAATATTCTTTTCTTCTATGAGAGTCCTGGATAATGAATTGTCTTTAGAGAAAATGATGAAGAAATTATATTTTATTTGCGTAGTTTTCTCTTAGTCTGAAACTGTCCGATGTTTGGCCCATAATAAGTAGGGGGTAGAGTTGTGCGTCTTATGTATAGCATTTCCTTTAACACCATGTGTTATCTGTAAAATTCGCCTGGTTACTGTATTATAAAATTATTTGCAAATTAGTATAGAAACTGGAAATTTAGAATAGACTGGAAATGTAGACAGTAACCGGAAAAGTGGGTAGTGACTGGAAAGTATATAGTGACCGGAAAAGTAGATAGTAACTGGAAAGTAGATAGCAACCGGAAAATAGATAATAACTGGAAAATTAATATAGAAACTGGAAAGTATTGTAGTAACTGGAAATTAGAATAGTATTGATTATTGGATAAATGAAAATATCTTTCTGTCTGTTTTTTTATTGATATATCCATTAACTTATTTTCGTTTTTTAATTATGAATTAGATGAAATAAGGAGCATTTGATAGGGTTAATAGTGGACAAAGCGTGCATTGGTTATTAGAGACATATGTGGATAATGTTAGAAAAAAAAAAAATGGAAAGATGCTTCATAAGATTTTAACTTATTTTGAATTATAATAGCCGGTATAGATTTATGAAATTTCTTTCAATATTTTATGAGAAATTAGTTGAAAAATTTGTAATTTTGTATTATTAATGGTTTAATATTTTTATTCGTTGATTAAACTAGAGAATTTACATTATTGATTCATGACTAAAAAGTGACTATTAATAATATCAATTTTAGTTTTTTTGCGTTCAAACATCTGAAAATAACAAACTAACCTCATTACATTAACTTCTGCTAGAAATTTCAGTTTCGGATGAGAATAGGAAAATAGTAAGCTAAATTTTAGTTATTTAAATAATGTAGACGGCGGTATTGACATCTGGTAATTATAGTTGTTTGCACTTTGCAGTGTAAATGCAAATTATTTATTGTATCTGATAAAGTTGGTCCACAAAATTAAGTGAAAAAAATTTTCTAAGTTTCGTTTGTCGAAGGGAGAATTAAGCTAATTAATTAATGGAATTAATAATCAAAATTCAGATGTACAACGATAATAAATTGGCGAATTTTCACCATTTTACAGTCTTTTTGATATTTACTAAATTGATAGGAGTGAGAGAATTTAATTATCTAATTATTTTTTTTTTAAAGGCTGAAGTTTAAATTTATTAAAAGTAAAATAATATAATAAAAAACACATTTTACAAAAGTGAGAGTATTTGTATTTAAACCACAACTGAACCCAAAATTTTTCATGAAATGATCGCGAACCTAATGTAAAGAACTCTTTCCAAAAATTATTTATTAATTACAAGCTTTATGATATTATTGAATTTTCAAATATTTGTTAGGGTGCTTTCTTAGGTTAAAGAACTTCTCACAAAGGGATTATGGTTAAATGAGCCAGGCCATACCTGAAATGCTTAGTGAACGTTTCCTTCTAGCCGGAGCTTAACTGGTCTATATTCATAGATAACTGTATATAGGAGCTTTATTTCTGTTACATATTGTACCTTTGTCGGTGTCCCATCACAAAATAATAAAATAGGATGATCGGATGATCATAATAAAAACTTATCAATAGTAAATTTTACCCCATTATCTTAAGTATTTTAAACAAAAGTAAATTGTTATTAGGCTGACTTTTTTAACATTAATATAATTGTTAACAAATCACATAATTGTTTGTATGTTTACGTTAATTTTTCTAATTAAATCTGACTTATTATTATTGGAACAACCGTTTTTCTTTTAAATTATTATTTTACAATGTAAATAAATATTCATTGTATTTTTATTAACGCAACGTGATTGTGGAAAAATATCATTATGCCACCAATAGTTTTTTTATACAATATGATCGATTGTCACATATATACAGTATATTACATTAGTTACACAAAGTCATATGATCTGCGCTAATCTGCAAACAAAATCTAAATTTGTACCTTTTGTGAAATAAAAAATTGATTATTGATAACTCAAAAGTATATAATTCGATTTGTGTCTTGAGGTAATTGGCAATTGAAAAAACCAGAATAATTATGCAATTTCACGCTCTATTTGTTTATTTTAACGTATTGAATGAATATTCATCGTAATTAATAATAGGAAAAAAAAATTTTTTATTTTCGAAATAAAAAAAAAATGAAATAAGGTTAAAATTTATTATTTGGATTAGGTTTGTCCAATAAAATCTTCGTATTATAATAGTTACGCCAAAAATAATTATGTAATGTCGGCAAATAAATAAGTGAATAAATAATTGTATATTAATTGCATTAAAATTAAGATTGTTTTAAAGTTAAAATTTTCAATTCGTAGAGAGAAATAAAAGCACAAAACTTTTGATTTTATCAAACTAATACCTTTATAAACTGAATTATTGTATTCAACATTTTTTTCAATTTTATTACGTAAAATTTAACTTTTCTCTGGACATCTGAACTAATGAACTTATGACTAGAAAAAAAAATCTTTCTCACGATTCAAGTTATTCAGGTAAATATTTGGTCAAGTGGCCTTGCATTATTATTATTTTTAATTATATCAAATTAGGTAGGATTATAATAATTTAACCGAATAATATTATAATAATGAAAACAACACAGTATTTTAAACAATAAATATACTTATAAATGCAAGACAAAGTCAACTTTAATCTAATTATTTAGATCATATGAATTACGAACAATAGTATCATATGTTCTAGTATACAAAAAAGAGTAATAGCTGTATATTTCAGCCAGTTACTGAATAATACAGCATCCCATGTCATTAACTGTAGGTCCAATAAAATAATAGCAGGGTCTTTGTGCCAAATTACTAATTAAAGCCTACAATGGTTCGGTCTTCTTATGTAAATTATGAAAAAATTATTACATCATATGCTCATATGCAACCTCAAGCCTTACGCGTACAATTAATCGAATTTTAGTGAAATATAAATATAAAATTTACAATAAAGACAATTATATATAATTCTTTGTATTGTTTTTAACAAAGGAAATTATTTTTTTTATTGCACGAAAAAAGAAGTATGGAATGATTTTTCCGTGACGCCAACTAATTTTTTTTTTCACCACTTTATCTTGCTCATAATTTATCATCTTTTGTCTTTTTGAGGAATTTATTTTTATTAATATGATTATTAAAGCCTTTTTTTCACTTTCATAGTTTCTACATTTGGTTACATGCGCATGAATGATAAAAATTTTGAGATCAAAAGGTACAAAACGCATTATTTTATAATCATTGAAAGAAATCGTCGGAAAAGTTTGTCTTTGGCCGTGAAATAAACTGATAAAGTGCTTTATATTTTCCTTTTTTTTAAAAAAAAATATGATTATGAAGTGCATATAACGAATGAATAAAATGATCAATTTGGCTTCCTAAAATAATTTCTATAGTTACATACAAAGAAAAGCTTCGTTAATATATACCAATGTAAATTGTTTATTTTAAATTCAAAGTATAAAAATGAATGCTTTTGTCTCGATTGCAAAGACATAATTTTTTTAAATACAAATTTCTCATACTTATAATAACTTGTTACTAAGACTGACAATATGAGTAGTGATAACCTTCACGTAATTAATTATTCTTTTCTCCCAACACCAGAAGTAAAAAAGAAAAAAAGAATTGCCAATTGCTTTTTTTTATTTCGTCAAGAAATGATGAAAGAAAGACCACACAGAATGACAATGTCCGACTATAGCAAACAAGTATCTGAAATGTGGGAAGGTTTAAGCGATGATCAAAAGAATGTATGGAAAAAGAAATACGAACTCAATCGTGAAGCTGCAAATGAAATTTGATCGATAAAAAAAAATTTTATATTTAAAAAATTTTTTTTTTTTTTTGAGTTTTTACATATCTAAGCTAATAATATTAAGATTATTTATAAGGATTTTTATGTATTATTTATAATATGATTCTAAAAAAAAAAATGTAATTTTTAACATACGATATTTAGTAAATTTTCATATGAGTATTATGCATGTCAATGACAGTAAACATAAGAGAACATGAAAGAACTTGAATTTTTTAAGCATTAATGTTTTAGTCTTAAACTAAATTAAGCTAAGTTAGTAATTTATTCGGTTATTTATGCGTTGTAATACTTTTCGTTTCATTTAATAAAGTAAATGATTTTTAAATGATGATACTGGTGACATAATTCACATGATCATGATCTATTTTTACGTTTAATACTACTATCGATTATTTTATTTCCTCTCCCGTTCTCAAAAATTTTCTTTCAAATCATATATTATATCTTAAAAAATAAAGATCAAAGATTAAGATTGTTTGTTATGAAATTTTGAAATGGTTTACAGTAAGTCTTTTTGAAAAAAATCGCCAAATTATAATTTAAAAAGTCAAATTTTACGGTAATAGTGTTATCCCGACAGAACAGATATGTTGCTTGTGACAACTTGAATAATTGCAATTATTAGTATTATTTAAACTACTTTTTGGCTTGGAAAGTTTGTCTACTATTTTAACTTTTATTTTTATTAAGGTTATATAGTGGTTAAGTTATGCGACGGAAATAATATAAAATAAATTGATTTAATCTAAATCAGTAGAAATCATTCTATTTGCCTGTAATATAAATATTGAATCAAAAGGCTTTAAATTATCATTTAAATTGAAAATTGAAGTTTATATTAATTTTGAAAATAAATACTCAAAAAATCTTTATTAGAAAAGTACTGATATTGGGTGTAAAGAACATAATATAGTCATTGGACTAGACGAATATAACAAAAAAAATATTTATAATACCTTTTTATGACTACAATAATTATTATAAATTATTAATACCTACAATAATTATGATATGACCATAAAATATATAGCACACAGAAAAGATCATACTAATATACTATATCTTAATAGAACCGATATTTAATGAAAAGAAGAACCATTAAACAATTGATTTTCGAATGAGTCATTTGTGATTTGTAAAGGTAATTGTATAATTCGACTTAATGTATTAGCGTTGTTAAATGCACTTATATATACTCCATTCATAATTCTACATTTTTGACGTTGAATTCGTCGTTGACGAAATCTACAATGAATAACACGATAAGAAATAAATTTTTAGCATAATTTCATATAAGTTGATATCATTGCACGTGATCTCGAATTTTCACACGCATAGATTTAAAAATGACATAATAAACCACAAATAAACTCACAGTTTTAGTGTTGCATAGCTCATATTATATAATCTTTATTTGCGGAATAAAAGGAAACAATTGGCAAGTCTCGTTTTATTTTGACGTTAATGTTTCTGATGAGAGGAATAAATTACACGAAAGGTTATTATAATAAAGGTGAGAAAATTTATTTGAATTTTTTTCTTTGCAAATCGAGGCAAAAGCATTCATTTTTATATTGTAATTTAATAAATGATTGACGAATAGAAATAATTTGGAAAGATTTGTTATGTTGTTTCATAACCTTTTTTTTTTTTTTAAAAAAAAAGGAAAGTATTGGTGCTTGGCGTTTGTTGTAAAGGAGACAACTGTTGTAAAACTGGAATGATAATACTAAATTTGGATTTATTACACTTGAAAACAAACGCCCAATATTATATAGTATCTTATCTATTTTTTTTTATTAATAGATTGCTATGCCAAATATAAGGAAGATGAAAGAATAAGTTTTAGCAATGACAGAATTACGACTAAAAAATATTGCAATAATCGCATATTGATTTAGGGCAAACGCAAGAGTAAACAATATGAAAATGCTTTAAATTATATTTCTCCTTTCAATTTAACTAGTTTTCTAGATTAGATGAATAAGTTACACCAACATGTTCCTCCAATTTAAGATTACTAATTAAAACGTAGAAACATATGCAATTGTTCAGCATTACGCGTACCATAATTAAATTATAAATTTAACAATAAATCAATTGGATATGTTTATTTGTATTTTTCTTTGACGAAAAATTATAAATATGGAAAGATTCTCCCATGACATCAAAACAAAGTTTTTTTTTCATTTCATATTGCTTATAATTTATCCTCTTTTGTCTTTTCGAGGTATTAATATGATTATTAAAGCCTTTTTTTTTACTTTCAAAGTTTCTATATTTGGTTACATGCGCATGAATGATAAAAAATTTGAGATCAAAAGGTTACAAACACATTATTCTATGTCACAAGAAAGAATCATCGATAAGGTTTGTCTTCTTTGAAAAAGGGAATAGGATTATGAAGTGTATGTAACAAATAATAAAAATGATGAAAATTACCAAATCTGGCTTCCAAAATAATTTCTATAGTCACATACTAAGGAAGATTGTACGGTTATATTCATCAATCATTTATTAACCTACAAGGTACACTCTCATTATATGCAAAAAAAAAAAGGACTTGCCAATTGTTTCCTTTTATTTTGCCAAGAAATGATGAAAGAAAGACCACACAGAATGACAATGTCCGACTATAACAAACAAGTATCTGAAATGTAGGAAAGTTTAAGCGATGATCAAAAGAATGTATGGAAAAGAAAATATGAACTCAATCGTGACGCTGCAAATGAAATTTGTTCGATAAAAAAAATATTATATTTGTGTACGATTATCATTTTAAAAATAAAAAATATAAATCATGTGGCAAAATTTTTTCAATGAAAATACATAGAAACAAAAAACAGAATATATTAAGTTGATGAAACCAAATATTTAATATAAAATGTATATTAATATTACTGTAATAGTACTTTTATATATGTTTATAATAAGTAAAGTTTACAAATATATTAGTTACATTAATAAAATAAAGTTTTTTTTTAAGCAGTTTATACGTTACTTTACATTTTTCATAGAGTTTCATTCATAGAGTTTCATTCATGCAAAAAAATTCCACTCATGCAAACACTACTGTTCTATATTTTTATTGGTTTAAACATAAAACTATTTACATTACTTTTTAAACAGTGATTTACTAATACCTTAAGTAATCTTCACATATCTAAGCTAATACGATTCTAAAAAAAAAAAAAAGTAATTCTTAAAATACGATATTTAGTAAATTTTCGTGAGTATTATGTCAACATGAAAGAACTTTAATATTTTAAACAATAATGTTTTAGTCTTAAACTAAATTAAGCTAAATTAGTGATTTATTCGGTTGCTTATGCGTTGTAATACTTTTCGTTTCATTTATAAAATAAATGATTTTAAAATAATGATACACGTGACAATCGTGACATGATCATGACCTAATTTACTTTTTTTACACGTTTAATATTTACTATTATTATTTTACTTTCTCTCCCACTCTCAAAAATTTCCTTTCAACATTATATATTATATCTTAAAAAATAAAAATCGAAGATTAAGATTGTTTGAAATGAAATTTTGAAATGGTTTACAGTAAGTCTTATTGAAAAAAAATCGCCGAATCATAATTTAAAAAGTTAAATTTTACGGTAATGTTGCTATCCCGATAGAAAAGATCTGTTGTGATAGCTTGAATATTTGCAATCTTTAGTATTATTTAATAAATACTTTTTGGTTTGGAAAGTTCGTGTTAACTAGCTATTTATATAACTTTTATTTTTATTAGGGTTAGATAGTGGTTATATTATACGACAGAAATATATAAAATAAATTGATCAATCTAAATCAGCAATTAATTAATAGATTATTTTAATAAAGAAATCATTCTATTCGGCTATAATATAAATATTGAATGAAAGGCTCTAAATTATTTAATAAACCTTCATTAGAATTGAAAATTGGAGTTTCATATTAATTTTGAAAATATAGACTCAAAAAATCTTTATTAGAAAAGTACTGATATTGGATGTAAGGAACATAATATAGTCACTGGACTAGATGAATAACTTAAAAAATATATATAAATTATTAATACGTACAATAATTACGATGTAACTGATGTAACCATAAAATATATCATGCAGAAAAAGATCATAGTCATCATACTAACATATCTTATATTTAATGAAAAGAAAACAATTGACTTTCGAATGAGTTATTTGTGATTTGTAAAGGTAATTGTATAATCCGACTTAACAAGTCTGCGAATAACTGATTATAGATCATGTGCAAATATGAATTATGAACATATAGTAATTAATAAATTCTTTAATTATAGCCAATCATCATGTATGGCTGGAATTCAAGTTCCAGCTGTGCCTAAAAAAAANCAAATATGAATTATGAACATATAGTAATTAATAAATTCTTTAATTATAGCCAATCATCATGTATGGCTGGAATTCAAGTTCCAGCTGTGCCTAAAAAAAAAGGAGAAAAAAATTTAAATTGCAGCGCTCAAGATAATCCCTTTAAAACTTTTTATAGTAATTATCTTATTTGTTCCAATTAAACTAACTGAACCATAAAAGAAATGCAAATATTTCTATTACTAATCGGAAAAAGAAAAATGTGAAATGCAAATATACTATTTCAAAGTTAAAAATGAACCTGAAATAAAGAAACTAATTAATAATTTGATTAAAAAAAAAANAAAAAAAAAATCCTGAAATTCCATTTAAAATCTTGTTATTATTTTTTCTGTTAAAAAAAAAAAGTAAACATCGTTTTAAATATAAAGAAGAACCGATCCTAAAAAAACGCGCATGTAATAAAGCTTATCTATTACTTTGACATAGTTTTAACATCCATTGTGACAAATGTATTTATTTCTTCAAATATATATTTAATATACATGTTGTGCGAAAATTATCCGGAATATTATCCAAATGCAGTAATATCTAGAATTTTCCATATCAATATCGTATAACATCCAAGCCAAAAAAATATATACTATAAAAAACAACCAATCAAATTCCGCTACAGGGAAATTATATTTTATGTACTGACGCTATTACATATAATAGTTATATAAAAAACCCGAAATATAAAAACAAATTTATATTTATAGCAAATAATTTAAACAATAAAGAGCATCATATTAATAAAAATTATTTAATAATGAAAAAATAAGCAGATGACGATTTAATAAATAAATAACGCAAAATAATCAATTGTATTCGATTAAAAAAATATTATTATTATTTTTATAAAGAAAAATAACCTTCTGTAAATTTTCTCAAAACAACAAAAATTTTAGAAATGACGTCAGTATGTCTGAATCATTGGACTGATTTTATTAATGCCTTAAGAAAGATTGTCCAGCATTTGTAAAATTAGTCACGGTTGGTGATACTGTATAATTTTTCTTAATTTTATTTAATTTTATTTTACCTAATCTCAATATTTTTCAAATTTTTTCTTAAAACTTTTATCCTTTAATATTACTATTATTATTTTAATATTATCTTTGAAATTGTTAAATAATAAAATTCTTATTAACAGATTATTTTCTATATTATATTCTTTCATTATAGTTATTTATCAATTTTTTCATATATAATAAACCTTTACTTTCCTTTTCTTTATCTTCAACCGTCTTATTTTATCTTCATAATAGCTTATGAATTTCATTACTGAATTTTATTCTAATTAAGGTGTTATAAAATGGTCTTATATGCAAATTCAAAGACCTGTTTTAGTCCAAGTTCATCAGCTCATGTCTAAAGTTTAGTAGTTAACATTTTTACTTTTTCTTTGAAATTAAAGATTGTGTATCTGCAAGCATACTAATTATTACTAAAATAAAATAACATTTTTGAAATTTTTTATTTTTGACCTAATTATTTGAACAAATCTCAATAAAAATAAATTTTATTCTCAAGTGTAAAATTTCAAAAATATAAAATGATTACAAAATGTGTCATTATTTTACTGATTTAATATTTCAAGCACCTTAACTTCATCAATTTCACATCCAATTTCATATTAATAAAATTATCAAATTAAACTTGAATAATGAATAATATTTTGAGTAGTTAATGGACTAAATCATATTCAAATAAAAAATTATTTATAAATTCATTTATTCATTCACATAATATTTTGTAATATCCATATTTAAAAGAAATATATTCGATTCTTGTAATAATTCTTTAAAGAATATTGTTATATTTTACGATATTTGAATTTAGTAAAGCAAATAGTTTCTCTGCTGCTGAATTAATAAACCCGGAAATATTTTTGTTGATATATTAAAAATAAACAATTATAAAGTGCATTTTATTTGTACTTCTTGTGTATTGTAACATACAGACATTGATACAGTATACAAATTTAAAATTTCATTTATGAAAATTCTTTATTTATTCAACAAAAAACACGATTCTTTTATAAAAAAAAGTTTGATCAAACTTTACTAGTCCATTTATGGTAATTAATCATAAAAAAAAAATATTTTTTAAATTACACTTGCAAGTTTCATATAAAGATAATTAAGAAGCAGATTTTAAACTATAATTTTGAGAAAAAAATTAAATAAAAAAATACCAATTAAGAAATAATAATTTCATTTTAAATTCTTTTAGATTCATTATTTTGATCTAAAAAAATAGAATTATAAATTAAACTTGATTACATCCGCATAAACAAAGCTTAATTT
>QKYT01000249.1:11482-21945 GCA_003550305.1 Glomus cerebriforme
TTTTTTTTTTTCCTATGAAATTTTTTTTTTCGCAACTCGAAAAAAAATCTTAAAAAACCTTGTAAATAATTAATTTATAATAATACTTTGTATTTATTTATATATATATATAATAATATATATATATTTGTGAATATTACTTTATCTTGTAAATATATTTAATAAAAAAAAAAGAGAGTTGTGAAAGAAAAACAATCTTTATTTATATATCTTTGTTGTGAGTTTTTATATTTCGAAAAATTTCGATTCCAGTTGACTCGCCTTATGTATAAATATTTTCCAAATTTGGTATAATTTATTATTATTACCAAATTTAATTGTTTGTTAGATAAAGAAACAAATTGTTTGTATCTTCAATAATAAAAAGGCGGCAGGTTTTGCTTGAATTACAATTTGTCACGTGACAAACTCGCATTAATCGTTAACATCACAGCATAAAGATAGAATAATTTTTCTTGATACTATACATTAATTGAAGAGTTGGATTTAAAAATGGCACGTATGCATCATCATATTTATTGATAGCTGTTTCAAACGCTTTCAATCCAATCAATGCATTTTCGATGTTTTGTATTTCGTTATGGTGAGATGGAAATATTTAATACTGATATGATGATTCTGTATGCTATATGCTAACAATAATTAATAATTTTTCATCTACAGGATTGTTTAATCATAATCATATTTTAAGAAACACAACCATCAATTAGAATTTTGAGTGATTATGTTTTCTTCCTCTTGGTTTAAAATATGTTTTTCGGACAAATTTAAATCAAAAAAGTTTTTATAGATATATTGTAGCTGTTTGCTGTATAATATTTGAGGATGATTGCTACTGTAGTCTAATTTATATAAATAGTCACAAGATTCATTATATTGATACCTATCGCACATCTGAGAAGTAACATATATATATGCAAACAGTATTAATAACATTCGTTATCTCTCCTTCAAAAACAATTACAATCACATTCATATTTATCATTCATGTATCCATTCCATCTGATAATCGAATAATGTTCGGATTTCTTTTCTATTAATAATCTATTGTAAAAAAAAATGAAAGTATGTCGAATAACAATTTTCATAAATTGTGTTCGCATCTATGATTTTACTTAAAACGCGTGAGTATTCTTTTTCGAATTAAAAACTCTATTATGATCCTGTTTTATTTTGATTCGATTTAAATAATTATTGAAACTGTTTTTATATCATTAAAAAACGAGTCAGTTTCTCATCCGATTTATAATCTTCAGATCACTTTCTGAGCTTATGGCATGGTAGTGAATCTTTAAGTTCATCCTCAACACCTCTTCAGAGCCAGAGCCAGCCTAAATAGGTAGGTAATATTATGATTTGTTATAAGCACTTGCTGTATGAAATAATCCTCCGTTTTGGAACTACATCATTGTTCAATACTAATGTAGTTCATTGGGAATAATCCGCAAAATAGTCCAAAAAAACCACACTGTACCTTTTCATTATCCTTTTGACATACTTCTTTTTGAATGAATTAATAAATGGTTTCAATTCCTAGAAAGTTTCTTAACAATGAGTTTCCTGATAATGTCGAATTGTGTGGATCAAAGAACCGCCACATATTCTGCTTGATTTACGTTGTTGCTTCCAATTCTTAACACTTAGCAAAGAAGACTTGAGTTAGTAATATTCTTAAGTAGCATTTCACTCGATCCATACACACTAAGCAAACGAATGCGGAATGAGGGCTTTGTGGCCAGGCGCTTAGCGAACATATATTATATAGTGTACACTGGCCTTGAATTGACAAGAGCAGAGTGATCCTGGGTTGCATACTTGCATTTCTAAAAAAAAAAATTTTTACTCACGTCTATCGATTTTGCTTTTCTCTTTGCTGTGTCTAATGTATTTATTTTCATATCAAACGGTTCAAGGTCGAATATTTTCCAAAAAATTATATCCTAGCTTGAATATTTTGTCGTGAATTTTTGAAAGAAATACGAAACATAACGGAAACAAATCTTCTTGCAAATGTATCCTTCTTGACCGGAAGACGTGGCTAACTTGAACCAACATCTAGTGAAAAGGGTATCGATCTGCATCACGTGATTTAGTTAGTGATCACTTTCTATTTTAAGTTTTTAGTTTTTATTTTTCTTTCTAGAAGGCACGTTATGACTCTATTTTATCGAGAATGGAAAACAAAAGTAATTCTGCCTACAATTTCACAAAATTGCTTGAATTTTTTCATATTGTTGAGAATTTAAAGGTATAAATATAACGCGTTCAAAATAATCAATGAGTTTTTTTTTTAAATGAAAATTAATTTCTTTATTTACAATTAAGTAATTCACTGAATTTATAGAAAACGAAACGTACTGGATGGATTAATCATAATATCAAGAATCCTGAATCGATATCAGATCATATGTATAGAATGTCCATACTTGCTTTGTTGTTGAATGATGATAATCTTGATAAGAATAAGTAAAGGAAAAATTCAACGATTTCAGATTAGGGCCGATGAATTAAATTTTTGAAATTAATATCTTTTTAATTGATTAGATGTATCAAAATGGCTGTGGTTCATGATTTAGCTGAAGGAATAGTGGTAAGTTATCATATTTTATTATATTCTTTCCTGCAATTTCTATAAGATGAATCTAACACTTACTTCCTTTAGGGAGATATAGTGCCTAATGAAGGAGTCACAAAGGAAGAAAAAAATCGAAGAGAAACGGTAAAATCATCATTGTTCATATGTATAGTTCTTATTTCTTTTGTTACAATTTACCTACTTAAAAAATATATTCTAGGAGGCAATGCAGTATATTTGTAAAGAATTACTTGAAAATTCTTTACAATCTCAGGAGATTTTTTCTTTGTGGCAAGAATACGAAAACGGTGAAACTATGGAGGCAAAATTCGTAAAAGATTTGGATAAATTTGAAATGATCTTACAAGCTTTTGAGTATGAAAAATGTAAGAAACCTTTTATCGTTTTATTTAAATATAATATATTAATGTAACGGATAAACTTCTTGATCTTTTATATTACAGCAGATAAAAAAGATCTTACTGAATTCTTCGAAAGTACAAAAGGAAAATTTAATCACCCTCTTATAAAATCATGGGTTGAGGAACTTTATCTTAAACGGCAGATATGAGAAATTACAAGTGTTAAAATTTGTTGTAATAAACATTCATTTCTCCAAATACATTTTAAATTATTTTAAATTCGTATTACCAAATATAAAGGCTGGTAATATACTTACCTACCATACAAGGTTTATATATGTTTTAATTTTACTATTATCAAATGTTGAACAATATCAGGTGGAATAGGAGTGTTTTTTAATTTTATTTTCTTTAATTTTGATAGTATCAGGGCGAATAATTTATGTTGTTACCATAAGAGCATCAATAATTCTTACCGTTTATGTAAAAATAAATATGTTAAATCTTTCTCAATCATTTTCTTAAATATAGAGTTATAGATTATGGCTTCAAAGTTTGTCATAGGAAGAAGGTGAGTAATGTTATAGACATATAGAAGATTTTTGATTTAAGCAAGTCTATTAATTGGCACTGTTATTTTAGATTCAGTCATTTTACCTGTTCCACAATCTTTATAGTATGTATATTCAGTCCTTTCAATCTACTCTACCATTACCAATTTCCAGCTTGATTAGATATAATTATATCCGATATATGATACAATCTGCTACTTATGAATAAACTTGATGCATACTAGCAGGTAGAGTTGCGATCCGTCAATCCGTAAAGAAACACATTTCTGCCATTCTACGAATATTAAGTCAATAAAAAGAATGTTTTTTTTTTTGAGATATCTTATGAATATCTATCAATACATAATATGATAAAAAAAATTGTCTTCAAAAATAAAAGTAGAGAGAAAATTAAAACGGATTGAAATTCATCCGGATTGGATGAAAAATCAATCCGTTTTTATTTTCTCTTTTTTTTTGTATTAAATAGTAATTTTTTAAATTACTAGATTGTGCATTGGAATGCAGTCTTATAATATATAAAAAATAATTTGATCTTTATTAATTAAAATCCGTGTATAATTGCCAAAATGTGCCCTTTCAGATTCATCCGGATCGTAACTCTACTAGCAGGTGTATAAGCAGCCACTTTCCCAGTATCACTAACACTTTTTCACCCCCATGTGACCGGTAATGTTTACAGTAATGCACTTTCCCGATACTTTTTCACATGATCATAGTAAAATATTTGTCACCTTACATCACACCCTTCACTTTTCATTTTCACTAAGGACAAATTTTTTTGAGATGTGAATCATGCCCTTATTTTAATTTCTTAATGCCATAATGCTGGCCAAAAGTCACGTGGGTAAAAAAAGTATCGGTGATACTAGGGTAGTTTGTTTAGGAAGAAAATTCTCAATTTTTATATATATTACTAAGTATTTTTTATAAAATCTGGTAATTTATAGTAGGGTAATGTATATAGAAATATGTAATTTGATTTGACATTTGACATTTAATTTGAATTTGATTTGAATTTGATTTGAATTTGCAAATTCAAATTAGCTTTTTTTTTGATTTAATTCGAAAATTCTTTAATTTGATTAATCAATTTAACAAATATTTGATATTTGATTCAAATTTGATTCGAATCTAATTAGATTTGACAAATTTAAATTGGCTTCATATTTGATTTGATTCGAGTTTAAGGAATTCTAGGTGTATAGTTATGCTATAAAAAATACCCATAACTTTGTATATATTAAACTAATCTTTCTAAAAATTAAGATATAAGTAATTTGAAATCTGCTAAACAATTCTTTTTAAAATATCATTATTTATTTCATTTGATCAAAGTGCTTATCTAAATTACACTTGAAAAATCTTATATAAAAATAAAAATCATGCCAAACATTCTAAAATTAAGTTATAAGTAATTTCAAATCTGTAAATAACTTTTTCCTAAGTTTTTTTGCTTATTTATTATAATCAAAGTATTTAAAAATTGAAATACATCTAGTATTACATATACTATATAAAAAAATATAATAAATGAAATCTCTATAACTTTATTATATTAATTCATAATTTATGTAACAATTGAACAATTGGAGAAAATTGTTAATTTTAATTAATACCGATTAGAAATAATTATATATATTATTTTATATATTAAACCAAAAAGTATAAGAAACTCTCTTGCCATATATCTACTAAATAAGTGATCATGAGAATTGTAATGTCATAATTTATATAAGAATTGGAGTCTGATTATATTGTTAGAAAATGAAAATCACATGATTTGTAAATCATGTGATGTCACATGTTTAGTTATGAAAATCATAATAGTCATAATAGTTAGATTAGTTTAATTAATTATAATTATTAGATTTATTAGATTAGTTAAATTTATTTTATTTGTTATATTTATTATATTTGTTATATTTGTTATATTTATTTTATTATTATTTGTATAATAAAATATTCTTATAAAAAGGAGGAATTTTGGATGTAAGTTAGAACTTTAATCTATTACCATGAACAAGGATAATAACTCAAGTCATTTAGAGTTATCTCTGCGAACAAAGAGATTAATTCTAAAATCTAATTAATATACCCACAAATTTTTCTTAATAAAAACTATATTCTATTACTGTAAACCTATTTTAAAAGTATTTATAATTTTGGCTTTCAGAATTATAAAAGTTAATCATAAAACTGGGATAAACTCTTGTTAACTTGGATCACATGTAAAGTTTCAGTTCTTTGCATTTGCCAAGATAACAATTTGGTATGAGTTAGGTGAATTAAATTAAAATCCATAGAATCTAACTAGCAAAGTAGGAAAATGAATGTCTGAAGGAAGTAACTATTTAATAAAGTTATACAACACGAGAGTTGACACTTAAATAAGGAAGAAAACTCACCTATTGACTATTCTTGTATATATTATTATCCAGTAGATACACAACCAGTATTGAACTGATTTCATAAGTTTTGGAAATATTGGGCAGTACCAAGGTGTACAGGAAGTACATATACAGCAAAAATAGTAGAATATAATAATCAGTTAGAAGAGTGTGAAATAGAGCAGCAAGCATGGAAAATAATACATCATTTGATCTATACAATAAGATACAAACCTCTATTACCTAATTTTGAAGTATTAATTGATTGTTTCCAATTTTATTGGAAAGTAACAGATAAATTCCATAGTTGGGAAGCTTTTTACTCAGATTCATCATCAAATTCTTCTTGTATCAGCATGGTAACTACGTATAGCAAAATTAGTAATCTGTCAAACAAAAATGAAAGTTCTGAGAAGTCAAAAAGTAATAAATCAATAATGACTAGTGTCTCAGTTTTAACAGTTATAAGAAACTCTATAGAAAATAAAAAGTCAGATAAAACTTTTTCAATTATGAAAACGGAAACTTCTTATACACACTTAGTATTGCAAATAGATGACATATCAGAAGGTCATATTACTCATCAAATATCTCTACAGAAATCTACTATAGCAATAGGAAAGCAACCAAAGCAAAACAAAAGTTATTCTTTTTTATTTGGATAAAAACAGACTACTTCTAGTAAACCAACTAAAAGTACTACTTTTAAAACACCAAAAAGTCCATTCAAGTCTTCTACAAATTTTTTTGATAACCCACAAAATTCTTTTAATCCAGATCCATTAAAGAATTTTTTTGATAATAATACTTTTGATCTTCTCAATACTTCTGAAAATATTGCAGGTATCTCTAATCAAAATCAATTTGGTAATAAACAAAAATTTAATTTACCTTATAAGAAAAATGGTCAAGTAGATGAGGAAATAGTAATACCAATGTTAATAAAAAAAGCTATGCAATTTATGGATTGAAGTCAAGAACCAAGAGAAAGCAGATTAGTAGATTTTCCAGAATTTTAAGGAGGAAACTAAGATTTAATTGAATGGTTAAAAGCTTTTGAAAGGGCTTGTAATGCTAATCAAGTTCCAGAAAATCGTAGAATTATTTTAGTATCATCCTATTTAAAAGGAACTGCACTTACTTGGTACAATTGTCAAACAATTCATTCTTGGTGTAATAATCACTACATGGCCAATTCTTTCATCCATTTATTTAAAAATTATTTTTGTAATTCCTTTAAACTTAATCAATGGAAACATCAATTAAGAAATAGAAAACAAAATTCTGGAAAAACTGTGGAAAAATATATTGCTGCAATGGAGAAGTTATAAAAGTGAATTGATCCTACCAGAATTAAAACAAATATGAATAAAATTCATGAATTTATTGAAGGATTATGTCCTAAATTTATAGTACCTGTATAATCAGCAATGCCAGATACTGTTGAGGAGGCAATGGAAAAAATGCGAGCATTAGAAACAGCATTTTCTATTGGAATGGATCTCTCAGCATACTTTTTAATTCCAGGATATATTCAAAATATGAATAGAGGAATGATACCTGCACGAACTAATATGATGATGTTTCAACCAACATATGCTGCATATCAAAAACCAGTTGAAAGTGAATCAGTTGAACAACTTGTAGAACGAAAAATTCGTGAAGGAATTACTGTTACATTAAATCAAGCAAAACAGAAAGTTAGTAATAGTATACGAAATAATAATAACAGAAGATGTTTTAATTATGGCAAAGCTGGTCATTTTGCTCATGATTATAGACAAAGAAATAATAATAATAATAACAATAACAACAACAATAATAATCAAAATAATAACATCCAATATTTCAATTGTGGAAAAAATGAACATATTTCTTATAATTATAGATCACAACAAGAAAATAATAATCAAGGAAATAGATGAAATAATAACAATAATCAAAATAATGGAGAGAGATACTCCTAAGGACATAATAATCAATCTTTAAACTAAATTATGCACCTTTAGAGGGTAAGAGTGCACATAATATAAACCCCTCTCATTTTAATAAAGCAGTAACTTGGAAGGATCCTTTAGAAGAAGTAAAAATAATTAATGATAATACAGAACAAAACCAAATTCAAATTTTAAAAAGACCTACTTATATTATGAATATCTTATATAATAATATTAAAATATATTTATCAAAACAAATTCAAGTTTAAAAGGAAATGTACAATATGTAGCAAGCTTCTGGTGGAAAGATAGAAAAAGAAGAATCTTCAGTACAAGCAGCAATTAGGGAAACAGAAGAAGAAACAGGAATACAATTATCTNAAAAAGATCTAGTTTATTTATTTAATGATCTCACATACAATTGTGATATTTACATCACAAAAGTATACAATAATCAAAAACCAAAACATATTGAATCAGAAAAGCAAGGATCTTGGAAACATATCTCATTTGAACAATATGAAAAAATGGCTAAACAAAAGTTAACTACTCCAACACACACTTCATATATTCAGAAAATTATGAAAAACTTACTTGCGGAGGAATCAGTATATACACAATATACAGAGAAGATTCAGGATGCATTATTTGGTGAAGCAGAAGTCTATAGAGAAAAAATTAATATCCTGATTGATTCAGGAGCAATTGGATGTATTATCTCCAAAAGATTTTTAGATTGAGTGCAACATCTAATTGATGCTTCAACAAACGTTAAAATTATTGATGTCACAGGAAAAAGAATATCACCCTTAGGAATTGTGTGACAAGTACCTATAAAAATACAAGATATGAAAATAAAATGGATATAATTGTTACTGAATCCAGAAAATATAATATACTACTTGGAAATATTTGGCTCAAATATGTCAATGCTCTTATAGATTACAAACAAAATTGTATGACAATTAAATATAAAGATCAACAACAAACAATACCTGTCACTTGCACTCAAAAGATGGATCCAAATCAATTTATTCTTATTGATTCACAAGAAGAATTAGAATTGGAAGAGGAAGTAGATAATTCAATTGTACTATTTTACTCAGCTGAAATTATCGATAATACATTTCAGATAGATAACCGTCAGTATGCTACTGAATTCATGGAATATTGTAATTTGCAATATCAATAATGAGATAGAAAAACTAATAGTCAAGGGCCTGGAAAATGTTTGTGTAAAATATTAAAAGAACATGAATATTGTGAAGAATATGATCAGATTGAAAAGGATTGGGAAATATTTGTAACAATATTTGAAGAGGAAAAAGAGAATCAAAATAAAAATATACATCTAGAAGAAGGAAAAAATGTACTAATAGAAAAATTACAAAAGGATCAGGAACTGTGGTTACACCAATTATTGCAGAACAATAAGAATCTTTTTACATGATCAATGAATGAACTTCAGCAGACAAATGTTGGAAAACATTCAATTATAATAGATAATGTATATCCTATCAAAAAAAAATGCTTATCGATCAGCTCCAAAAGAAAATGAATCTATTAAAAAGGAAATTGATGAAATGTTGAAACAAAATCTTATCCAACCTTCTTCAAGCCCATAGTCATTTCCAGTAGTCATTGTCAAAAAGAAAATAGTCAATTATGGTTTTGTGTTAACTACAAGCCATTAAATAATATTACAAAAAAGGATAATTATCCATTATCTCAAATAGATGAGATTTTAGATTCTTTAAATAAAGCACAATGGTTCACTATATTAGATCTTATATCAGAATATTAGCAGATAAAAGTATGACCTGAGGATATGGAAAAAACAGCTTTTATTACAAAATATGGCATCTATGAATTTAAAGTCATGCCTTTTGGATTATGTAATGCACCTGCAACCTTCTAGCGAACAATGAATAAAGTTCTAGGTGATGTAAAAGGAAAATTCGTGATGGTATATCTAGATAATTTTATAATTTATTCAAAAACATTTGAAGAACATTTACATCATATAGAAAAGTCTTTACATGTATTAGAAAAGCCAATCTTCGATTAAAAGCTAAAAAATATCATTTTGGAGCCAATGAATTACAATTTCTAGGACATGTAGTTGGTAAGAATAGAATCAAGCCAGATCCTGAAAAAGTTAGTAAAATACTTAATTATCCAAGACCACAAAATATATGAGATTTAAGAGGAGCACTAGAATTATTTTCATATTATAGACATTTTATTAAGGACTTTTCACAAATAGTAGACCCATTATATGAATTATTAAAAAAGGATATTGCATATAAGTGAACAGAAAAACAACAAAAATCATTTGAGATTTTGAAAACTGAACTTACAGAATCACTAATAGTTAGATATCCTAATTTTGAGAAGCCATTTTATTTATATACCGACGCTTCTATTATAGGAATAGGAACTGTTTTAGCATAAAAGGATGGGAAGCATGAATATGTTATTGCTTATGCTAGTAGAACACTTATACTGCTGAAAGGAATTATGGAATAACAGAATTAGAATGTTTAGCTATTGTATGGACAGTAAAATACTTTCAGCATTATTTGTATAAAACAAAATCCCAATAAGAAAAATGTATACTGAAAATA
>QKYT01000249.1:39721-56444 GCA_003550305.1 Glomus cerebriforme
GGTCTAATTAATACAAGTTTTTTACAAAAAAAATTGGTAAATCAGTTCAGTTTTTGGTATTTATCGACCGGTATCAGTTTGGTCAAAAACTGAACTGAATGTTTCAGTAAATTACCGATACCAATACTGATAATTTCAGTTCAGTATCAGTTTTGGCAAATATCGAACTGAACTGAACCGATCGGAGCTCTACCTGAAACTGGCAAACTAATAGAAATACTCAGGTTCTCTGCCAGTTCCATGACAGCTTCAAAATACTACCAAGTCACTACCATGGTGCCAGCTTGGATCCTCCAAATCACATGCCTTAAAGATCCAGTCTGAATTATGCCATAGTGCCAGCCAAATTTAGATGCAGATCTAGATCAAATTACTGCGCCACCTAATGCAAAATTTTTTACCACATTTTGACATCAAGAAAGGCAACCAAATAGGCACAAAGGGTAAGCACTCCAATATAGAATCCAGCATCCAACCAGATACAGGAGGTCAGCATCCTCAACATAAAACCAGATATCCAAACAACTACAGAGGACCAACAACTCCATTATAGAATTTAGCATATAAACGACTCAGAAACAAGAAGAAAAGCGTGGTATTTAGATTATATGTGTATGGTAATTAGATTATATTGTGACAATAAAAGTATATTAGCATAAAAAATATGAATATCAAGAAAGACTTAAAGACATAGCTAGAACATAAAAGTGATATAGGAAATAATAAAATGTTAGATTATATGTGGTATTTAAACCGCATCATTTAGATTATATGTGGTAATTAGACCACATCATTTAGATCACATGTGATATTCAGATTATATGTGATATTTAGATTATATGTGATATTCAGATTATATGTGATATTTAGACCACATCATTTAGATTACATGTGATATTCAGATTATATGTGATATTTAGATCATATGTGATATTCAGATTATATGTGATACTGCAATCTAGGATAAGTGAGATACCACATGTAATATAATTATATCACATGTGGTATCCTACTATATATATTTCTTTTTATAATTATAAGGTTATAATTATAGTAAAATTTTGTAATTATTAATAATATTTTTTTTAAAGATAAGCAAAATAAAAGATTTTATTTTATTAGAATATTTTTCAAAAATATATTAAGCAAATCTTTACTATCAAGAAGTCTTATATAAGAACTCTTATTATAAATATATTATTTACTTTTCTTTTCTCTAAGATCAATTTCTGGTAACATTCAATACTACCTGTTGAATCAAAATAACTGCTTATATAAATCATAAGCTATACTGATTTTTATCTAAAAATTTTTGTCTTAATTAAAAAAAAAAAGAAAAATATTAACTGCTATCCAATCATTCTGGTTATGTATTTTCATTTTCTTTTATACTTTTTTTGTAAAATTTTTTTAACAACATATAATAATAAATAACTGTATATAAAACAATAAGAAGAACTAATCACATAGCAGTGATTAGTTGCAGATCTTCTTTTAAATATTTCTTCTAATTTTCCAAAATTCCATATTTAAAATGAGTATATATCTGAGTTTTCAAGATAGCATCCAAATTTTCTAAGAAAATAAAATAAAAAATTAAAACAAAGTAATATCAATACCAATTTAACACTTTTCAAAAAAGTTTCTCTTTTTTTACCTTTCTTTTACCTTCTTATATTCATAAAAATCCAGAATAAGTAAAGTTATAGTCTTCTTTACAAAACTTTTTAACCTTAACTTCTTCTGACTCCACCCACCTAACAGCTAAAGCAAAGCTATTTTTTTTAGGAATGGTATAAAAGAGAACAAGTCATTATTCAAAGAAAAGGTAAAAAGTTGTAGGTATATTTCATAAAAAATTAAAGTAAACAACTTAAATTAATAAAGTTATACATGAAATAAAGATAGAAGCATCTTTACTTAGATTTTCAAAGCTTCCTGCTATTCAGGAAAGCTTTGAAGTTGTATTTTTATTTTTTCAAAAAACAGAAAATTACAGAAAAAAATTACTTTATTTGATTAATAATTATTTTTATAACTATATAAAAAGTATTTTATTATTATAATATACTAAAAATCTAATAAATATATAAAAATGTATAATATAATTATATATTAAATGTATACTTACAAAAAAAATGATCAATAAGTAAATTACATATGTGATAAATTATAAAATCCTATAATATCACTAAAATTTTGGCTAAAGAATACTTATAATTTTGGCCGAAATTACAAATCACGTGGTGAATTTTAAATAATAACCACGTGTCAAATAAAATAAAAGTATCTTGCTTCGGCAAGGTATTCCATAGCTACATTTTACGAATAATAACTATTTATTATTTGGTATCCTGATTATAATGACATATATTGTAATTTAAGGGAGTAAAATAGTAAATAATGTTGGTGATTAAAAATTATAATATTATGTCAAAAGAAAATAAATGTAGTAGTTAGCAAACCGAAAAGACTGGCCAAGAAAGGTTTAATATTCGAGTGAGAAAAATTTATAATAAAGAAATATTATTGGATTTTAATTTCTGACATATAGAATCGGATATACTGTGTTGGATTTTTTATTATGCCGTTTCCCTTCGCCTCTTGTTGATTTTAGCTTGTTGAATCAATTCTGCAAATTGATTCCGATATTTATTAGGTGAAATAAGTAAAAATTTTAAATTAAGGCGCAATAAAACTTAAAATTAAAATCTAAAATAAATCATATAGAAAAGGATATCATAAGAATTGATTTCTTCCGAATTAGTTAAAGTCTTCTTTATTAAATTAGCATCTTTCGCTTCGTTACTTTGATGAGCTCTTTCCCACTTTTTCATATCCCTTAATAATTCCCCTTTGCTCTTTGGAATTGTCGCATCAACATTCGAATTATAAAGATTTATAAAGTAAGAATGACGAGCTATCATTTCATTTTTAGATCCATATGCTGGCAACCCCTCCTCCTTTATTAATATAAAATTTATTAAATTTTGGCGCTTATAGTTATAAAGTTTTAGTCCATACTATATTCACCTTTAAAAGATTCTTCAATTTTTTTTCATTCATTAATCCATACGCAATTTTTGGTTTTTTGCAAAGTTGATTATTTGATGTCCGTATATTCTTGTTAAGGGGAAGTAATTTATTATCATTATCATCCGTCCGTTTTCTTTTCTGCCCATTGCCATCATTGTCATTTTTATGGATTGATTTTTCCGATGCACATTTCGATTTAGTTGTTCCTCCAAATGGGGAGGAATTAAAATTACAGTTGGAATTAGAATTCGTCGCCTTTATTGATCCTTCCTTTTCTTCGCGACATTCTCTTTCTTCGGCTTGTTTACCGAGCGCGTATAAATGCGCTATTGATTCCCTAAACCAGATAAAATGCGTCATGGTATATCATATGAATGACAAACATGCGTTCAAAAACCAATGGGATACCTATTAGATTTATATTCTTTAATAAGATCTTCTATCAATGTATTCTTGTAAAACTGTGTAAAAGATGTAAAGGAATATCCACAAGTAGGGCAGCATAACCCAGTTTTTTTATTATTGTAATCAAACTTAGCACACTCAGCACAAAACGTATGCTGACACTTTGATGACATAGGAACGTCATAAAAGTCTTTACAAACTGAACATTTTAGCTCTGACTCTAATTCACTTAAAGCACATTCAGTGTCGACCTGTCGCGTGATATGTTGAGGAGAATTAATATGACAATGAGCTACTTCCGAAACAAAATCGACCCGTAAATGAAGAGCTGAAGTTGAACTACTCATATAAGGTGAGCGAAGTGGTGTTGTAGAAGCTGAGTATTGCATATTGCCTGTTTTTGAGAAAATAATAGTTGGAGAGTAAAAGTAAAATACTCGAAAGAACGCGTCTTGGATTGACGGCGCGTCTGCATTTCCATGTGACATACACCATCCATCTTTCCATTTTCCATTTTTATTATATCAGTCATCGGACATGTCGATCGCAAATGACATTTTATTCATTTTATATTAAACGAAATTTGTGTAACTATAATTGTGACTTTATTTACTATGCCCATACTAATTAAGTAATTTGATATTTTTTCAAGATCCTTTTATAAGTAGGAATAAATATACGTTTTAAATAGCAGAATTTTTTGTGAAGAAAAAGATTTTCAAAGGTTAAAAAGGTAGTTATTCAGATAGGTTTTGCATAATACAAAAAAATCAATTTTTTAATAAAAATATAAAGTTTTACTTCAATAAAACTTATTGAGAAAACTCTAACAACAATTATTTTATTTTAGGTGTAATTTTACAAAAGGAACAACTTTTAACTTTTACTAAGGTATTAAAGCTGATTGATTTTTAAATTTTATCAAAATTCTTCTTTTTTGATGTGAATACTAATAAAATTTTTATTAATTATAGAAAAAAAAATATCAATAACTGCATTTTAATGTGGTAAACTTATTATTTTTTAATCAAAAAAATCCACAAATTTTTAAATTTTTTGTTATTTTTTTTTGTTATTATTATTAAAAAAATCCATTTTTAATCAATCATTAATTAATTATATATTAATACTTGTAAAGACTGCTTAAGTAAAAATTAATGATATTATACACTAGCCAAAATAAGAAGTTTCAGCATATGATAATTTGGCTAAATTTTGGCTGATTCAGTTCAAATTTTGGCTGAATTTTAATTATTATTAATATTTGAAATATCTAATTAATAGCTGAATTGTATACAATTAAATTTCTATATAATCATCTCTTATATAATTATACCTTTTTATAAGTACCTATTTTTATGTAACTAACTTAAAGTTAATTAAAAAACTCTTCTTTAATCACATACATATTATAATCACTATTACCAATTGATTTAAAAATAATTATTTTTTAATTTATATATTTTTCTTTATAAAATTATTTTATTTTATTTTTAATATAATAGTAAATATAATAAAGGTTTACTTCTATGTAAAGATGACGCTGCAATTATTTTTACAAATCTGCAATATTGCAGAATTTTGAATTGAATTGCGCATAGTAATCCACAATTCTGCAATTCCAATCATGTGATTTATATAAATTACAAAATTGCAAATTACTCGAGATTTAATGATTAGATTTTGATAAAATATATATCATTCGAATCCTCTCATTAAGATGAATTGAATGATATAAATATTGAATTTTTAACATCAATATTGGCAGAAATACAACTATACAAATATTTAAAAAATTTTGGAAACAAAATATGATCCAATAATTGGATTTTAATAAATTTTATATCATTCAATTCATCTCAATGAGAGGATTCGAATGGTAATAATGTTAACTTTCTAACATCAATATTGATGAAAATAAAATCAGATAAACATTTAACAAAGTTTGGAAATGAAATGTGATCTAATAATTGGATATCAATATAATTTATGCCATTCAATTTGTCTTAATGAGAGGATTCGAATAGTCATTCTAGTGTTGATATTGGCAGAATTATACTTAATAAATTTACAATATATAATTTCGGCATGTTAATTTTGGCCGAAATTGTGAAATTGGACCTTAATTTCTGCAATTGTCTGCAATATTGCAAATCGCAATTATTCCGCAATTGCCTATTTGCAGATCCATCTTTACTTCTATATAATCACACTTCTATATAATCACTATACTTTATCATGAAATAGATTTTTTTGAATTATAACTGATATAATATAAAAATGTAATTCAACATAATTTATATATTTTATTAGTGATTGTTATAATTGATTTTGCCTATAATAAAATATTTTAATAATAGCTTTTTAATTTTAATAATCACCAATTTTGATGTAATAAATCTAGTAATTATAGAGGGATCTGACTGTACTTTTATAGAATTCATAACAATTTATTAATCCAATAGATTAAATATATGAATTTTAATATTTAAGTAAATTTTTAATAATAAAAAATAATACAATAAATATAAAAAGTTACAATAAATATGAAAATAAATGTATTTATTTTTTTTTTGTATAAATTATGCATAAATTATACATATTTTATTATCAAATATAATACTTTTTATTAATTGAGTTAATTGCTAAATAGTTAATCACATTCTGATGAGTAAATAGTTTGTACTTTACAAAAATGAATCTTTCTAAAATATAATGTATCAATATTATGCAATTCCAATATTTAGAATAAAAAATTTTTACTTCAAAATTTAACATTACAAGTCTGTAATTATTATTAATGCTGGGGCAATTCTCCCTGCTGATCCCTACGTCCATTTCTCTGAAGAAGTTTTGGAAAGAAAAGTTGCGCTTTTTGGCCGTTTTGTTCTAAGAAAGTGGTCTTTTAGTCATAGGAAAAGTTGCTCTATGACGTTGGATTTAACTAAAAAGATTTAGAAAGTTTGTTATTTAGTGTCCGGCATACCAAGTTCCTTCGCTAGTCAGGTCGATATAATTTTCAGTCACTTACGTCTTATTCAAAAGTTGATACTTGAGCGGTCGTTTAGTATTCTAAGATACGCTCTACATGCACAAAACGGATGGGTTGAACTTGTGACTGCTTTGGGTGGACCCTGGAGCAGACCTAGCGCGGAGTTTCTTTGGAAGTTAAGCGGCTTTTCGCTGAGTTGTTGTATGGGCTTGGCTTAGTAGGAAGAGGCTTTTCTGGTGTTTAAGTTTGGTGAATATTTTCTTTGTTATATTTTGTAATTTCACTTTCTGTTGGTAGAAAGGTGGAAGGCATCAGGATTTTCAGGCTCGTGAAGACAAATACTGAACTGGCTTTGGAACATAAACTTATACTGCTATACTGAATCTGCAAACCTTAGTTGCAGATTTGGATGAACTATTGCGGAGAGGTGCCCTCTGGCGGGAGATAGGGGGTACTGGAAATTTTGATTGACAGTCGATCATCTGTTGATGATTGGTTTCCTTGTTGTAATATTTACCTAGGTTTTAGTTTCACAGTGGTGATCCCTAATTTTGCCTCTTAAGGTGACGTCATAGTAGTTGAATAGAAAATTTAATAAAAAGTATAAAAGGTGTAGAAGACGTTGGGTATAATGTCGGGTGCATTAATTGGGTAGTAAGAAGGAGATGCTGGGAACAAGATGTTAGTTTTTCTGCAATAGGTATATCAAGGATAAAGATTCTTCGATAGGGTTAGAGAAGATGGTCTAGAAAAGTTTTGGGTAAGTAGTCGTCTCAATTCACTGGAGCATGTAAGACGTCTCTAGGTCGTGAGGAATTGTCTTATTCTGGGATTACTCCTATCCAGGCGGTAGGGAATGGTCGGCAAGGTACTACGTTAGAGATGGGCATTAATTAACCACGGTTAATTAACCATGGTAAATTAACCATTAATTATGTTACTTATAATTAGTCTAAAATGGTTAATTAACCGTTACTTTTAATTAACCAATAAAAATGTAAGAATTTAAGTCATGTGATTTAATTTATAAATTAATAATTATAATTTATAAATTATAGTTTATTAGTCTGAAGTGTAGTGAAGAACTATATAATTCTATGTACATTGACTTAAGATGTCTAAATCCCCTCCGCTTGTTACTTGAGTCAATCATCCTATTGATATATAACTCCAAAATGATAACTTTCCATGTACACAAACTATTAAAAAATAAACTTATATATAATAAAAAATAAAATTTCATGATGTTTATAAAAATGTATCACTAATGCTAAAAATGTATCACTGATAATTATTTTGAGGTCACGTGAACAAATATTTCACTATTTTCAGACTTAATAATGATTCATGTTCCCTAGTAATTTAATAATCATTAATATTGATAATGAAGATGATAATTCTGATAATGATAGTATAATTGGATTTGAATCAAATGTAATTAATTTAAATAAAGAATAAATAAAATGAAGTTTATTTATATTATTTATGTACTATATTTTAAATTATATATAGTTAATATATATACGTTACTTATAGGTAAATTAACCATTAATTAACCGTTAATTAACTGGTTAATTAACCAAATTTATAAGTAACGGTTACTTTACCAACTCTATACTACGTGATGGCCTGCAGATAAGACAGTATAAGCAGTTGTCTCGATTCATCTGGAGCATCTGATAGGATGATGTTGGTACTGGTCTTGGTAGGGTTGGTGAAGCAGTAGAAATAGGTTATTTTTCTTTCTTGTATCTTTTAGTTTTAGTATTAGGTAGTTTCTCCTTTCTTTCTGGAGGTTGGTACTAGTAGCCGGCTTTCATAAATCTTCTTAGAAAAGATGCTGAACTTTTATAACAAATCGTACTAGTTAGAAGACCCATTGTGATTGTGGGGAGATTTGGGAAGACTGATTGAAAGGTTTTTCTTATTTGATGCTAGCACTGAGGTGTGAGGGAGAATCAGAGCATACTAGCATACTAATATCTAAGGAGATCTTGTTTTCAGTCCTCACTCTGAGGACTCATGCTACGTAAGTGTGATGCGTTAAGATTTTTCATTTAATTGGAGGTTCAATATCTGTTCTATATAATTTTATTTGTTATTGTATTCCGGGCAATGTCCATCGAATTACAGAATAAAGTTCATGATGCAGCGCGTCTTCAAAAAAAAAAAAATTATTATTAATGCTAAAATAAAATCAAGAATTTGTAATCTTATATTATCAAATACTGTATATACCAAATTGTGCTTAAAAGTCCTATCAGGTAAATTAATTGTATATTTGAAAAAATACTGGATTTGATCTGAATAGCAGTCAACTTTATTAATATTCATTATAAATTTAGATAAAACATAAGAGCTTACAATGTATTGTAATGATATTGTCAAACTGAATATTTTAGAATTAATTTAATATTTTTCAAATTAGTTTATTTTAATATGAATAATTATTGAATTATTAATTTCTTCTTTAAAAATTGTACATTTTATAGGTTGCTATATAATAATCAATTATTTGGTTAAGTATTTTATTTAATAATAATATATTTTTAAATGAAAAACTTAATATATCATTTAAAAATGATTATTTTTTAATAATTGGTTTAATTTTAACAAATAACTATTAAATATTTAGTAAAATCTATAAACAAAAAATTTAAAGTTTCACAATTAAAAGTTGTGAAATATACTTGATTTCAACATATTCAAATATCTAATATTTTGATATTTCTGATTTCTAAAATCCAAACCCCTTATAAAAAAAAATATTAGTAGAATAAATATTATTTAAAATAATTAAAAAAAAATAAAATAATTTAAAGTTTTAGTACCTTCAAAATTCTCAATATCCTTGGCTAAATTTATAAAGAAAAGAAAATAAAATATTAGTTATTAACATTTCATATTAAATAATAATAAAAAAAAATTTTGAGGGGACAACACTTCCTGCTGATTCTTACACCCATTTCTCTGAAGAAGTTTTGGAAAGAAAAGTTGTGCTTTTTGGCCATTTTACTCTAAGAAAATGATCTTTTAGTCTTAGGAAAAGTTGTTTTACAATGCTAGACTCAACTAAAAAAGTTTAGAAAATTTGGTATTTAGTATCTGATACACCAAGTTTCTCCACAAGTCAGATTCAAAATAATTTTCAGTCACCTATATCTTTCTCTAAAGTTGATATCCGAGTGGCCGTTTGGTATTCTAAGGTATGCTCTACGTGTACAAGATAGAAGGATTGGATTTGTGGCTGCTCATGGTAGACCTAGAAACAGGTCTAGCATGAAGTCTCTTTAGAAGTCAAGTGACTTTTCACAAAGTTGACATATGGGCTTGGAGCAGCAGGAAGAGGCTTTTCTGACATATAAGTTTGGTGAATATTACTTTTTTAAACCTTTTAAATTTCATTTTTGTTAGTGAAAAGGTGAAAGGACATCAAGATTTTCAGGTTCATGAAGATAAATACTGAACTGGCTTTAAAATTATCATATATTGCTATATTAAGTCTGCTAACCTTAACTGTGAATTTGGATAAACTATTGTGAAGTGGTCCTTTGGCAGGAAATGGAAGGTACTGAAAATTTTGATTGATAGCTGATCATTTGTTAATGATTGGTTTCCTTGTTGTAACACATTCTCAGATTTTTGTTTCACAGTGGTGATCCATATTTTTGCCCCTTAAGGTAATGTTATAGTAGTTAAATAAAAAATTTTAAAAAAAAAAATAAAAAGTTCATGAAGACATTGAGTACAAGATTGAGTATGTGGTGTTGGATAAAACTAGTTTGGAAATTTGGAAGCAGAATAGTTATTTTTTTGCAATAGGTATATCAAGGATCAAGATTATTTGATAGGGTTGAATGTAATCTGAGTACCTTTAGTTTTCAAGTATCAAGAAATTTTGGATAAGAAGTCGTCTTGATTCACTGAAATGAGAAGCATCTGGATCACTGGAGTGGATGGTAGCTGCAAAACTATAGTTGGCGAGGTACTATGTGGTGACCTTTGGATAAGACAGTATAAGCAGTCGACTCAATTCGTCTGGAGCATCCATTAGGGTGACATGTGAGGTACTGATCTTGATAGGAAAGTTATAAAAGTAAAAGTAGGTTTAGTTTCTTTTTTGTATTATTTAGTTTTAATATTAAATAGTTTTCCTTTCTTTCTGAAGATTGGTATTAGTAACCAGCTTCTATAAATTCTCTTACAAAAGTTGGAATGCTTTTATAATTAATTGAGTTAATTTGAAGACCCAAAGAGATTATGAAAAAATTAAGGATGACTGATTGAAAGGATTTTTATTTGGTGCTAGCATTAGGATATAAAGGAGAATCAGAACATACTAATATCTAAGAAGTGTCTTGCTTCCAGACCTCACTCTAGAACTCATGCTACGTAAGTATGATATTTTGGAATTTTCCTTTTGGATGGAGGTCTTATTTCTGTTCTTTAAAATTTTATTTTGTATCCTGCCTACATGCATCAAGTTACTTATAATAAAGTTTATGATACAGCGCATTTTCAAAAAAAAAAAATTTTGAAGGTATTTATTTACTTTTAAAATTTTGCAATATTCATGTCTGTAATTTACAAAGAAAAAAAAACAAACATTAGTAAAAAAAAATTAAAAATATTTTTATTAAAATTCCATATATTCATGTTTAGAAGAATCTACAAAAGAAAAGAAATAATAAATGTTAGTTAATAATATTCGTTAAAAAAGAAATTAAAAAAAAATTCAAAAGTACTATATTAGTAAAATTCTATAACCTACCAGGAAGAACCTACAAGAAAAAATAATAAAATATTAGTTAGTAATATTTTATTAAAAATAAAAAAAAATAATAAATTTTTTGAAGATATTATATACTTCCAATTTGTAATATCATATATGGAATCTACAAAAGAAAGTGAAGCATTAGTTGATGTTTCATTAAAAAAACAAATCTTTGAAAGTATTATTTACCTTTGAAAAAACTGCAAAAAATATCAGAATCTAAAAAAAGAAACTAATGAAATGTTAGTAAAAAGTTTTGTTAGGAAAAACAAAAAAAAATATATATATATTTTTCAAAGCTAATTTTTGAAATCTATAATACCAATATTCAGAAATCTATAAAGAAAAAAATCAAAATCTATAAAGAAAGAAAAATGAACATTAGTTATTAATATTTTGTTAAATATAATAAAGGAAAATTTTGAAGCTTACCTTCAAAATCTCATATATTCATATCATAAAACCTAAAAAAAAATATTAAAATCTTGAATTATTTAATTTCAGAATTTATAACATAAAAAATAAATGAAATATTAGAAACAATTATTAAAAAAAACTTTAAAAATGAAGGTAAATTTACTTTCAAAATTCTGGAAACCTACTTCTACAAAAAAAAATGGAATGTTAGTTATTAATATTTCATTAAAAAAATAATAATAAAATTTGAAGGTATATCTTCGAAATACTACCTGAAAGTACCTATAAAAGGAAAAAATATTAGTAAAACATTTTATTAAAAAAAACAAAGTAGATAATCCTAACAAACTTTCAATTTTAAAGTCTAAGAAGTCAAATCTGAAGCTGAAGTTCTATAAAAAAGAAAAAAATATTATATTAGTAATATTTCTTTAATAAAAAAAATTATATTTTTTTTGATGCAAATTTTTAAAATTCAGGTCAAATCTGCTGAAGCTGAAGTTCTACAAAAAAAAAAGAAACGTTATGTTAGTAACATTTCTTTAATAAAAAAAATCTATATCTATCTCTTCCAATATAAACTTTTAAAGTTCAGGTCAAATTCTGAAGCTAATGTCCTAATCTTTGAAGTCCAAGTTAAATCTGAATCTATAAGAAAAAAAGAATATTACATTAGTAATGTTTCTTTTAATATCGCTTTCCCTTCACTACAAACCTATTTCAAAGTTTTATATCTGAAGACCTGAATCTACAAAAGAAAGAATGTTAGCTAACATTTATTAAATTAAAAAAAAATAAAANAAAACAAAATTTTGAAGAATTATTTTTGAAAAGGAAGTCCTTCAGCTTCTTAAACCTAAAGAAATAAAAAGAACATTAGTAAATGTTTATAAATAAAAAAAAAAATAATAATTCATGTTGAAGTTATTATCTTTAAAATGAGAGTTTAAAGCTATGCTTCAATTTTCTGAAACCTAAAAAATACAAAAGAACATTAGTAAACATTCATAAATAAAAAAAATAATAAAAATTCATTTTGAAATTATTACTTTCAAAATGGAAGTTTAGAGCTGTACTTCAATTTTCTAGAATCTAAAGAAAAACAAAAAGAATGTTAGTAAATATTTATTTAATAAAAAAAAATAAATAAAAAAATTTTTGCAATCTTACCTTTGAAATGGGAGTTCAGAGTTGTACTTCAGTTTTCTAAAACCTAAAAAATAAAACAACATTAGTAAATGTTTATAAATAAATAAAAAAATAAAAATTCATTTTGAAGTTATTACTTTCGAAATAGGAGTTTAGAGCTGTACTTCAGTTTTCTAGAACCTAAAAAATACAAAAAAAATGTTAATAAACATTTATTAAATAAAAAAAATATATATTTATTTATCTTTAAAAGTAAAATTTGAAGATAATAAGAGGAGTTCAAAATCCTGCAAAAAAAAAACTAAAAAAAAAAGAAAAAAATCTGTATGTTACAGATTAGAGTATAATATAAAATCCCAAAACTCAAAATCCTGACAGGCTAAAATCCTGAAACTTAAAATTCTGAAATCTAAAATCCTAACAGGATTAAAATTCTAACAGATACAAAATCCCAAAAATTTAGCTCACATTAAGCTTTAATGCTGCTTAAAATTATAATTTGTGATTTATTAAACTTCTGAAAAAAATTCTGAAACTTAATTTTGGATGACATTAAAGTTTAATCGGGCCAATTTTAGAATTTCATACCTGTCAAAATTTTAACTTGTTAGGATTTTAAGTTTTGGAATTTTATACCTGTTAGGATTTTGAATTTTAGGATTTTGGATGACACCCATAGATTAAATATGAAGTTTGAAGAACTTATCAATTTTGTTCAAGATTTTGAAATCTAAAATTTAAAATAGATAGTTAAATAATAATTTAACTGAAATTTATCAGAATAAAAAAAAATTTTCAAAGATTTTTACGCAATATTAGAGATTATTGCAAATTTTTTCTAAAAACTTTACTAAAAAAATTTGAAGAAAATTATTTAAAGAACTGTGCAGATATTTATCAAAAATACATAAAAAAAAAGTAAAAATTTGCAAATTTTGCAGATTTCTACAATTCTGCACCTCTAAAATTTTCTGATAATTATTAAATATAAAATAAAAACATATACAGTCAACCCTTTATATAGTTACCTTTTATATAGTTACAATTCTTTATAAGTATCTGATTTTGAAAAAGAGTTTTAAATCATATCAAATTACCTCTATATAATCATAAATCAATTGTAGTTACTATTACTTCATAATCTTAAATGTACATATTATTTTTATTAATAAATAAACCTCTATATAATCCCGTAATTTTAGTTATAAAATTCATCTGGAGTATCTGTTAGGATGACATTGGGTACCAGTTTTGATAGGAAAGATGTAGAGATAATAGTAGGCTTAATTTTTTTATTGTATCTTTTAATTTTAGTATTAGATAGTCTTCCTTTCTTTCTGAAGGTTGGTATTAGTAGCCAGCTTCTATAATTTCTCTTACAAAAGAGTAGTGACTTTTATAACAAATCATACTAGTTTAAAGATCTAATGAGTTTGTGGGGAGATTTGAAAGGACTGATTGAAAGGTTTTTTATTTGGTGCTAGCACTGGAGTGTGAGAGAATATCAGAGCATACTAATATCTAAAAGGAGGTCTTGCTTTCAGTCCTCACTTTGAGAACTCATGCTACGTAAGTGTGACATGTTAAAATTTTCCTTTTAGATAGAGGTCTTATGTCTGAGTTATTTAATTTTATTCGTTATTGTATTCCGGACAATGTCCACTGATTTACAAAATAAAATTCATGCAACAGCGCATCTTCAAAAAAAAAAATTGTCTTAAAATAATTTCAGCCAGAATTATGACATCATATGATTAAAATTTCCTTTTTAAGAATAAATATTACATATGCAAAAATTATCAAAATTTTTTTATTGAACAGCTATCACCTAAAAATAGAAATATCTGAATTATAATTTACTAATTTCAGCCAAAATTAAGAAATTTTTAATTTCAATACTTTTATATAAGTATACTTCTATATAATCACCAATTTTGAGAGAATTGATTAGATAACTATATATAGAGATCTGACTGTATATTTTTCTAAATTAGAATTTATTTAATTTGTGTGAAGTATTATTAATTATTACTAGTAAAAATCTTTAAAATTATATTATTTTTTATATATATATTTTAGAATTTTTATATATAATTATTTCATATTTAATAATTGTATTTTTAAAGAATGTAATGAAAAGAAAAAAAAATGATAATAATTATTTTAATAATAATAAATTAATAAATATTTTTTAAGTTATATTAATTTTATATAATTATTGAACAAAAAAAAGGGGCAACTCTTCCTGTTGATCCCTACGCCCATTTCTCTAAAGAAGTTTTGGAAAGAAAAGTAGCATTTTTTGGCCATTTTGTTCTAAGAAAGTATCTTTTAGTCATAGAAAAAGTTGCTCTATAATGTTGGACTTAACTAAAGAGGTTTAGAAAATTTGCTATTTAATGTCTAGCATACCAAGTTTCTTCGCAAGTCAGGTTAACATAATTTTTAGTCACCTACGTCTTTCTTAAAAGTTAATGCCCGAGTGGCCATTTGGTATTCTAAGGTACACTCTACATGCACAAGATGAATGGGTTGAACTTGTGGTTGCTCCTGGTGAACCCTAGAGCAGGCCTAGCATATAGTTTCTTTAGAAGTTAAGCAACTTTTTGCTGAGTTGTCATATAGGCTTGGCTCAATAGGAAGAGGCTTTTCTGAAGTTTAAGTTTGGTAAATATTACCTTTAGTATAATTTTATATTTCATTTTTGTTAGTGAAAAGGTAGAAGGACATCAGAATTTTTAGGCTCATAAAGACAAATACTGAACTAGCTTTGGAACATAAACTTATACTGCCATACTGAGTCTGCTAACCTTGGCTGCAAATTTGGATGAACTACTGCGGAGAGGTGTTCTCTGGTGGGAGATGGAAGTACTAAAAATTTTGATTGATAACTGATCATCTGTTGATAATTAGTTAAATTGTTATTACATATTCCCTGGTTTTTGTTTTACAGTTGGTGATCCCTAATTTTGCCCTTAAGATGACATCATAGTAAGTGATTAGAAAATTTAATAAAAAGTAGAAAAGATTCATGAAGACGTTGGATACAGGATCGAGTGCATTAATTGAGTAGAATCGGTTTGAGGGTGCTGGGAGCAAGATGTTAGTTTTTTCGCAATAGATATATTAAGGATCAAGATTCTTTGATAGAATCAACACGTTTCTGCATAATAAATTTGGATAAGTAGTTGTCTTGATTCACTGGATTGATGGGTGGCTAGACTGTAAGGAATTGGCTTATTTCAGAATTATTTCTACTGAGGCAGAGTTTATATTGACCATGGGTGTCATACAAATAGGTGGGCAAGGTACTGAGTGATAACCTTCAGACAAAACAGTATAAGCAGTCGTCTCAATTCTTCTGGAGTATCTGTTAGGACGACTTGGGACCGGTCTTAGTAGGGAAGTAGAAGAGATAGAAGTAGGTTTAATTTTCTTTTGTATCTTTAGTTATAGTATTAGATAGTTTCCCTTTCTTTCTGGAGGTTGGTACTAGTAGCCGGCTTCTATAATTTCTCTTACAAAAGCATAGTGACCTTTTATAACAAATCATACTAGTTCGAAGACCCAAGATGGTTTGGGAGAGATTTGGGAGGACTGATTGAAAGGGTTTTTATTTGATACTAGCATTGGGATGTGAGCAGTGTTGTATATGGACACTGTCCACAGCATTTTGCTTGGACAACTATGTTCATGTCCGCTGTCCATTGTCCATGTCCCAAAAAATGTCCCGATTAGTGATTGTCATANGGACNCNTCNNGATATTTCTAAANATAGTCNNNGANAAAATTATATGTCCGAAATGTCCAACTAAGCCACAAAAAAAAATTTTTTAAAAATTTTAATACTATATGCTTTGGTAAATTATTATATTGTCAAAACTAATGTTAAAATAAGTATTCGTTTAATTATGATACTTATAAACAATTTGATAATGATATTTAGCATT